>WURV02166101.1:0-14922 GCA_011762755.2 Epimenia babai
GACGGACGGACGGACGGACGACGGACGAACTCCGATCAGAAAAGCTCACCGAGCATAAGCTCAGGTGAGCTAACAAGAGGCCAAAGAGACAATACTCATTGTGATACTCTGCCAAATGCGAGACCCCTGCGATAAGTGGTTTTCAAGACTTGACGAAATTTTTTAAGAAAAAATACGAACTTCGATAGAAGTTACTCCCCCTATCTGAGATGACGATACCATAAACAAATCTAGAAGAGACCATCCCCAGGAGAATATCTGCCAAATGGCAGACCTCTGCAATAAGCGATTTTTGAGAGGATTTTTTTTAGAAAATGTTAACACAGGATGGATGGACGGACGGACGACGGATGAACTCCGACCAGAAAAGCTCACCGAGCATAAGCTCAGGTGAGCTAAAAACAAGTGATCTTTATGGTCAATCTCTTTGTACATGTATGTACATGCATAGAACCAGTACAAGCAAGTTGCGCTCACCAGTACCAGCAAGTTGTGTTCACCAATACCTTAAAATTGTGCTCATGAGTGCAATCTATGCCCACCAGCACCATTATGTTGTGCTCACCAGTACCAGTAAATTATGCCCGAGAGTGTTAGCAAGTTTTGCTTAACTGCTAAATGTTGTGGTTTGTGAATAACATCGTTGCTGGATGTGTTTTTGTATTCATGTTCCTTGTGTTAGTTCATTAGTCAGTTGGTTGTGGACATTTTGTGGCAGTTAGTTAACAAACATTAACCTTTTTAACGGCATATCGACATAAACGTCGTCACTTCTTTACCGGCGAAGCGACACTTATGTCGTCTGCACCGAAGGTCATATGTAACGAATATTTTCATTAGTCACTCAACTTTAGGGAATCTCAGGAACATTCGATTACATTCAGATTACCTTTCTCCCTCTGTTTTGTTACTTTTTACAAAGTAGTGGGTTACTTATATAATAATTGAACACTACAAACAAGTTCGCGTACCCGGAAGTGAATGAAATAGCATTCTGGCGCGAAAGCTAGTGCGTTTTCCCAGCAAAGACGCCGTAAAAACTATAATGTTCATGAAGTTTTACACCCGATCCGACAAAATCATGATCGATGTAAAGAAAATGGCATAAAATACATGTACATATGATATCGATGATGGAACTTCTATCTTTCTGATCTATATACTTGGGTTATATTACCCTTCTATGCGCCTTTGTTACAGTCTCTACCTGTACAGGTACCTATAAATGGGACTCAAGCATGGCTACTGCAGATAATGGCTTGGAAAGTAAAAGTGTAATGGATATAATAGAGTTGACTTTCAAATTGTGCCTTTTGCAAGCATCAATCTACCTTTGGTAAGCTTGCATAAGCTCCTGTATGTATATGTAAGTAAAAACACAAACTCAATATATAGTGATATATGAGTATATATTACTTAATTATGATGTAAATGTCATGAAAAAATAAGGTTATAGTCACATTACATAATTATGGTCCATTTATAGGCACATATGCAAATTAATTCACCGACCACAATTTGTGTATAATATTATCTAACCATTAAGAGGGTTAAGTCCCTATTCCCTCCTTATTTATTCATGTCATCATCTGCTACACCTTGCCTCCATCCATCTGCCATAAATTATTGCATAATAAATGTATTAATCACATATATTTTTACCTGTTATCGACATACCCTTGAGAAATCATGACGTTTGACCAATGTCGCGAATACACGCAATTACGTTGTCAACTTCAAACATCTTGACAATGTGATAATTTAGTCTAATAAACAGTGTCACGAATACATGCCATTACATTATTAAAACAATGCATTTTGACAGTTCATTTATTTCGTCCAAACAACAGTGATTGGTCAAATTTATTAGTCAATAAATTGGTCGAATATTTTATCAACTACACAAAGAAATCTACCACGCATGTAAAAATTTTAAGGTAAAATATACCTGTAACTACGAAAATAATGTCTCGTACGATAGGCTATAATACAAATACGTTAAGTTTTACCAGCAACTCAGTTAATACGGACAGTAAATACACCAGCAAACATCATCTGTGAGGAAACTGAAAGTAAAAGTCCAGCTACGATTTACTGGGGACACGCAGAACACGGGCCACTGCAACTAGTAGCCAATAATTATTATTGAAACGCAGGCTTTATTTTATTAAATTGATTTTTTGTTGTCATGTTGTCTACTGTAGATAGTAAAATGTTACCATATCAAAGTTTTTGTGTTTTTAAGTGATTGCTGTATTGTTCTATGATGTGACATAAATTATTTCATGGTAGGGATCAACAATATTGGCTCTGTGAGTATTCTTGGAGTATTGTGTATCTGTGCAACCTATTGAGACATTGCAATAATCGTGACATGAATCGGCATATTGGTTGATTCGTGATATATTCACCCACAAAAATTTGTTACATGTACAGTAATAACGAAAACAACAATATACCATACAGTGGTAGTCCCAGTCCTCTTGAATGGTTAAGTTAAGGCCACTCACTTGAGTACGTTGGCTGTGGATATCAATATTTGATCAATAATGAAGCTTGTATATTTGCTACGACAGTTTTTGATCCGTTTACAAGTCCAAACAAACATTACATTACTCTTGACTATGCAAATGTTGTGCTCTGTTAAAAGCTTGGTTATAATGATTATGCTGGGAATGCTGTGTACGTATTACCATCGATAATTACTATATTCTTGGTGACCAAGGTATGCAATGGTAATTTATCTATGAATTTAACTACAGTATAAACCAAGCGAGATGAAGTAATACTACAGTCATTCCACGCATAAGTTAAACATGCTGATAATTAATACAGTCTTAGTGACCAAGGAATGTATGTAATGGGTATTTTTGCAAGTATTGCAAATTATAATCAGTATAAACATTTAAATAAATTAATGCTGCAGACATTCCACTAATAAGTATACGTGAGAAAATAGTCTTTATTTTATGCTTTATCTACCGAACAATGACCTATAGTAATTGGTCAGTATATTTTAATGACCTGTGCATGGTGCGACGGTCCCTAATATGTCTTGTGATGGAGTTGTTGGCCAGTTTTACGACGTTACTACAAAATTAAGAGTTTTTGGTGGCTTATTTAAGGTGATATGTGAGACCCGTCGTATAAGTCTAAATATGAATCTATTTAACGAAGTTTCTGATGGCAATCGCCATTATTTATGTAAATTTACGAGCCAAACAAAATTTTTAGTTTTATATTACTATATATAACTATTGAACTGGCATTGCAATTCAAATGGCATCGCGAATATTTGTCGCATTTTTTCAACTGCGACAAGGACCAAATCAAAACATGCTAAGACCACTGTGTTTACATGGATAACCATACTGGCTATATGCTGATATTTTAGCAGAACTGGGTAACGGTAATCCTATGAATGTCATCGTGTCATTACAGCCAAGTATCCGGAAGTCAAACGGCTCATGGGTCCAGACCCTCTGCTCAAGTACATTGTAACACTCCTAGTGATCATCCAGCTCTTCACAGCGTATCTCGTCCAATCATCTTCCTGGTACCTTATCGTGTTCCTGGCATATACATTCGGAGGTGTCATCAACCATTCGCTGTTCCTCGCAATACACGAAATTTCCCATAACCTCGCATTCGGTCACTCGTACCCACTTGCCAACAAAATCCTCGGTATGGTCGCCAATATTCCTATCGGCATTCCCATGGCGATGTCATTCAAAAAGTACCACCTGGACCACCATCGCTACCAAGGCGACGATGTCATGGATGTCGATATACCAACAACACTCGAAGCAAAAATGTTTAACTCAACATTTACTAAGATTATATGGATGATGTTACAGCCATTTTTCTATGCGATTCGCCCACTCCTGATCCAGCCCAAGCCAGTAACAGCCCTCGAAATGATAAATGTAATATTCGAACTAATGGTTGACTATGTCATCCTGCAATGTTTCGGTTTCAAGGCCTTGATGTACCTCATCCTGGGAACATTCCTGGCCACTGGTCTGCACCCGATGGCCGGACACTTTATCTCAGAGCATTACATGTTTCTTGGTCAGCAAGAGACGTACTCTTACTACGGCCCATTAAATCGTCTCACCTTCAACGTTGGTTACCACAACGAGCATCATGACTTCCCTTTCATTGCTGGATCGAAGCTGCCACAGGTAACCAGCCATCTGTCACCTAAACCCAAAAAGAATGAATGATAGTTTCATCTTGTCAGATTATTATCATTTATCTTTTAGACATAATTTTTACGATGTCACACAAACATAACTTGTTACTAAGTTTTCTTATTATTGAAAAGTAAAGACTAATGAAATTAGACAGAAATTGTGACAAAATAGTCCATTAAAAGTTAAAATGTTCAAATGATATTTTATGTATGGTACACCAACGTAACAGACGCGTTAAATAATCACTATGTATTGCAAATATTCATTTCTAGCTGCACAAGATTGCGCCAGAGTTCTACAATGATCTCCACCATTACACGTCGTGGGTGAGGGTCCTCTGGAACTTTATCACATACCCGGATGTAGGGCTCTACTCGCGAGTGAAACGCCGCTCAAGTCAGGCACTGAATAACGGTGTAGCAGAAGTTACTCTGCCCAGGTCCCAATGATATACCACGACTTGATGAACCCAGGTCCAAAACCTACACTCTCCATCGACCTACATCCTCAATACTGTCCTGTATGTCACCATGTGCCGCTAACCCCGTAGCATGCATGGTTTCTGTACTTACTGATACCTTGTTACAAGTCTTCGCAGTGTATTCTTTTAATGAAGAGGTTCACATATAAATTGAGAAAGTGTTTATTGAGGTGTATTCATTTTGTGAAATGTTTTCAACAAGATTACAAACGCTTTCCACGACATCTGTATTAGTGCCATTTAAAAATCCTGTATTGTTAACATTTCTTCATTAATACGGTATGATTGATACATACGTGATTCCCACATGTAGAGCGCTACATACACCATACACATACACAGTATGTTACCATGAAAGGAGACGGGTCCCTTCATTAAAGTAACCAATTTATTAAAAGGTAGAGTGTTGTTTTCTGAAACAATATTTCAATCATAAGCCAAAAATCTTACAGAAAAAAGGAAATGTACATTACTGTTGTTAAATTGTGACTGGACTTGTTGGTGTTGACCCTTCTGAAGTAAAATATGTTGCATTAAAATACAAGTGGTGTTGAACCATCACTGTGTATATGTATATGTATATGTCACTAGTCCAGATTTTCTAGTTTAACCTGTCATTTCATATAAATTTTTAGGACGTTTACATTTAAATTATTTATATATTTGTGTATTTGAGGAATGGTGCTTGAGAGTTGCTAAAACACCAAAGACGGTTTATTATTTTTTCATGTTTATATGGTTATAAAATGTTTCTAGCTTTAACGTAATGTGCCAATGTTATGCGTTTATCTGCTATGTGATAAGGAGTTGTTTTGTTGACATTTTCTAGTGGTGTCATACCGACTTTGTGACCAAACGACCTCTTATTTTGACTGCCATATTAAACTTATAAATTAACATTGATAAATAAGACACAGATTTTGGCCACAGTTGTTTGTATGACTATATCACCTACCACTACAGTATTATGCATGGTTTTCTTACTTCTAGTGGGTGCAACAGTGACTACCCTCTACGTATCTCTTTCTATTGATATGTTACTGTGCATCATACAATCTTTTTAATTCTTTATGTAAATAAATAATGTTATTTTGATCATTGAATGCCAAATTTTTAGTGAATGAATAACAATGATGTGTATGAAGGGATATTTCTATCTCATCTCCTTTTTGTATATAAATGTAGCATTTCAATCGGTCTTGGCTACTAAAGAAATGGCATATTCATTTCTATCTATTTAGCGGTAATTGAGCAGGGAATCATCTAACAAAGGGGAGGTAATCCACATTGATTGTAGATTGTGTGTATTTCTACTTAAAGCTTACATAAAAAATTGCTTAGCTTCGCATTATGTTTAGATTTCATACTATACATGTCAGCATTCATGTGGCCTCTCGTTCATTATAGAAATATTGGAGTCATTATTTAAGCGGGTGATGCATATTTAATAGAATTTTTCCATTTATTTATTTTTATGGGATAGTCATTCATTCTCAGAAGTAAAGAATGATTTGATATTGTATACCTACACCACAGCAAACTGTAGTACTAATTAAATAATTCATTTATACTAGCTTCATTACACATCTGAATATGCGCAATCACTAATATTGTATTATCTTTCGTCTTAACAAATAGTCTCCATTCTAGTCCACTGCTTATGCCAACAGCGTGCGTTGTTAGGATTGCTTCAGAACTTACAAACACAGCTTTTGTAGAGCTATGCTGATACATTAATGAATCAAGACACCCGGAAGCCCTGCCCACCCTTGTGTACCGGAGTGGTGTATCTTTTGATATTTTTGTAATTCTTGTGTCAAAAATCTTTGTTATTTTACGTTTGCTCAGTGCACCAGTGATTTTTTGTATGTTTATATATTTTTGTAAAGTATTCGTCCAAAATCCGAATCAGTATTCAAAACATTCAAAAACACACCGATTGATGGATGACGTAATGGAATAGTCGTGATTGACACATTTTAAATTCTATGTCGTTCGATCATTTTGAAGTGATCACGTAAGTTTATTGAAACTTATTGGATCATTGAAATCAGTTGTTATAGGAGAGGAGTCTGTTTGACCTAAAAACTACTGGATATGAATGGTGTACATTTAATGTGAGAAAATGACATTTTTAATGTCACTTTGTATATGTATATATTTACGTATAGGTCGAACCAAGATGGTTCGCTGTGTGGGCCATTGTTGGCCCTTATACAGACTGAACTAACTAATAACCATGTCAAGTAAGTAACGCGTATAGGTTGGTAGAGCCTAGTTTTTGTCACTTTCCTTCTTAAGTTAAGCTGGTGTGGCTGAATTGCTCAGTTATTTAAAGTCATTTTGAAATGGCTGGCATTTTTTGGGGTCCTTGAAAATAATTGTTCTGGTGGTCCAAGGGACTGTAGTGGTTCGTGAGTTTAGTCTATGAAATCGTCTCTGCTTCCTTTGGTAATGAAGGATTTGGGGGTTCCAAAACAGAAGAGACAGGACAGAATAATACGAGGGGTCTCCTTACGCATCACAAACAAGAAAATCCCACAGGGAGAGGAATTTAAGGAGATTGGTGAGAATCTAGGGCAGGGCAGCCACATGGATTTCCCTGTCAGAGATTTCCACAAATCTAATATTAGTCGGTAAATAGACAGGATATGTCTTGACCATAAAGCCAATACCTCGGTTTCGGGTATACGAGGAGTCCTGTATACTCCTGTGATGAAGTGGGTATTTTTGACAGCTTTCACGATCCCTGTCTTCCTCAGACCGGCCGCCACTGCAAGGCCATTGGGGCACACCCTGCATTTTGACATTTGACCAGTTTTGTTGTAGTATGGTGAGTTTAAATGGCTTTTAAACAAGCCTGGCTATGACTATGGATAATTATATCCTCCCAGTGTGTCTTTGATTCATTGAGATAAGTAGTACAAGAGAGTATGGCATACAGTTCAGCCTGAAAAAAAGTGGTGTATTCACCAAGCAGGGGCGTGATTTCTTTTTGCCTTCCTATACTCGAGTCGTTACCAGAACCAGCATTTCTGTTATTTTATTGTTATATTCTGATATTTTAGCTACATCAGTCCAGCACGTAATTTCATTGTAGTATCTTACCTCATTGGCATTCCAGGTAGAGCTATCTTCAATGTTTATAGAAGATTTTTGCTCAAAAATATTTTTCACATCGATTATATCTAATGGCATATTGATTTAATTGACCCTCCATGCTTTTATTTCAGCAATGCTTCTGTGGGTTACTTTGTTTATAATCATTGTTATTGACGCTATCCACCTGCCTATAGCAGTCGAGTCGAGTATACATCAATAATGATTCTTCCATCATGTGCAGAGACATTGGCCTGATATTTATTAGAACCTCCCATGCTGCTCCTGGGGTGCTTCACATAGCTCCTGTAATCATGAAGCATGCTGTTCTCTGTACTCTGTCTAGCCTCGTCACTTTCACAACCGAACGTTGTATCACTAAAAACGGCAGGTCTGTGGATCTCCCTGTCTACGGCACACGTTCGCCAGGGTCTCGCTTAAGTTGTGTCCCTTTGTATATACGATGATAACAAGAATTAGCTTTTGTTGTTGCACAGCTGCACCTTTTTACTGTTGAAGACAACGATTTCGCTCGCCAGTATTATTGTTGTTGTTTACCTTCACGTACCATTTTATACCTTTGTGGTTTTGTGTTTAATAAAGTGTTATTGATAATATGTCGTTAACATGATATTCATTTTGAATTCGTGGTTATTACATAGGCTGTAAGGTGATCATTTGACAATCACAGCAGCAAGATTCACACATACCATTGAGTAAGATAGGAATGTATCTACTGTTTAAATATCACCTGAAAAAATGACTCCTACTGGAAATATCTCCCTGCAACTACACAATGCACATATTGCAGTAATGTAACATTGCATGCTAATAGTGAAAGGCATGACAATAAATACCTAAATATCATTAGATATTATCATTGAATATTGAGCTAATTCAGCCAAACAATATGTAATTATGAAAATAACTTTTATTAAATCTGATGTAGGCTGATGTGAGCATTGTTATTGAATTATGACCATATATGGCCACATGGGCTATCATCTAGGTTGCTTGCTCATATATGTCTAGTGTTTTCATTATTTGATCAGTTATATACCATTATATTCTTAATGACCATGTCACTTCATTCATCTTATATTCTCCCTTTAATCCACATTATTAACACATGTGCCAAAAAAGCTGAATACATTGTATATTATGTAACCAATAAGGAGACAGATTATAATATTTGGATTTCAGTATCGTTAACTGTTTGTACGTGCACCATAAGTGATGAAACATCCAGCTAAGGAATACATTTGCCGCTTTTATACAATTCGTATTTGAGAATGGGACTTTCAAAGATACTCATTTAAATGCTGTGATACATAATTACAAGTGAGATATTTTACTGTATGAAGATTGTCAAATGCAAGTGTATTACGAATGGGTAAAAAATACTGTGTCCTGCCTCCTGCTCTTTGTTTGACGTTATCATTCTATTAATGAGTGCTTTTGTAATTTTTGTAAGAGCTTTCCATTCATTAATGTAGTAATATATAAGTAAGTAACCACTATCATTGCTAAATTTTGAATTATTATACAGTATATTTGTCATGCTTTAAATTAGATTCTATCATCAAAATAATCATAGTATATTTATTTACCATATTTATCATGTGTAGTGGTATAGTATTATATTTGTCAACTTAGTCGTAAGGACTAGTGAAATTTATTTTGGCGCCATGGATTTCCACCTGAAAGTAGCTTGCTCGCTCAGGTTACATAGCAGCTGCCTTCCCTGATGACTTGTAAAAGTGTCTTTTGGCTTTTTTTGGGAAGCGGCTTTGCAGTGTGGTATATAAGTGTGGTAAATGTACCACCTTTGCATTTTATATTATGCAGAGAACATTTTGCCCTTGCTGCATGAAGTCTTAATGGATTTTTATATAATATGCAGAGTAATAAATGAATATAGAAAGAAGTATTAAATAATATTATCATTTCATTGATGAATGTGGCATAACGCTCGTATTTCAGTGTGCTTTGTTTTTGCTTAATAAATGGACACGTTCATGGTAATTTGATCTGTGCATTTCTCACGTATTTGAATTTTATTGTATAGTACAAACTTAATAGGGTGAAAGATCTTCTTTTACATCTTAATGTAATGGAAACATTAGACATCCGTTAACTCTGAAGTCAAATGCATCACTTTCTTAATTATACCACCGGGAATGGCCAGTATATTCATTGCAGGTTTCGATGTGGAGCTTTTATGGACATTTATAAATATATATACTCTAATATAAAATATTTATCTATTAATATATGGATTAAGACTTGGTTGGCTTATCAGGTATTTAACTACAAATCAGGTTTGCGATAGGACATATTAAAATGTTTTTAATGTTTCAGAAGAGTGTCTTTAGTCCCCTTTAGTGAATTAGTTTTTTCAGGGCTGCTTCGAGTGTTTTAGTATTCGACTGAGTTTTTTGAAGCCTGTTTTGTCTCTTGCTTCACCTCTTTGGCTTGGGTTTCTTCTTCATTTAGCTCACCTGAGCTTTTGCTTGGTGAGCTTTTCTGATCAGAGTTCTTCCATCATCCATCCGTCTATCCGTCCGATGTTAACATTTTCCTAAAAAAATCATCTCAATTACCGTTTATCGCAGTGGTCCTTAGGTTAGTATTTTTTAGATTTGTTGAGCAGCTCGTCATGGAAGCAAAGGGGGGAATTTCTATCGACTTTTTTTAATTTGAAATTTTAATCTTAAATTTTTATTTTAATTTTTCTTATCTCCATGTCAGCTTAATCTGAATGTCTGCCATTTGTCAGATATTCAGATTTGTTTAGGGCATCTCTGTTTTGGCAATTAGATGTGATTTCAGCCTAGGTTTTTTCCACTGATCTCTATTTTCTTGTTTCAGTATCGTAATTGGTAATGTTGGATCCCTTTGACTTCTTGTCTTGTTTCAGTATCGTATTTTTTAATTTGATTGCAATTATCAATAAAAAACAATTCAATAATAATAATAACTGAAATGATACAATACCATGTCGTTGGATCTACATACAGTTATGCTCATTCATCATGAAGTTAATGGGGGTCGCCAATGTGGTTCTCTCCAGCAAATTCATCATAAAGTTCACCAGTTTATTCTGCCATCTAGTGAGGCGATACTAATTTTGATAGTGTATAAATATCGGTATAAAACTGTTGTGATCTCTGTGAAATTTTGAGATATGTAATACTGTTTATAAAATCCTCAATTTCTTACTTGTATTTATACCGAAATCAATAGGAGAGAGGAGATTGTGATTTTTATTAGTCATTAATCACTAATCGGCAAGGGTATATTTTTGATTTTGATTGAGTACATATTGTTTTGATGTTTTGAATAGTGCTATTTGGCTGCAGTGGCGGCCTCTATGGCTGCTCATATGGTAAAAAGGCGGAAAAAACTATGTATCTATAGGAAATTATATTTATTAACACAGCTCGCCTGTATTATACACTACAATTGTTATTTGAACAGCTTATGTAGCGGGATACTAATATACAAACATGTGTATATATCTTCTCTACTTACTACTATTATCAGAGCTACCTGAATGAGATGAGGAACCCTAACAACACAGTACCTCAGGGGATACAGGACAAAGACCGGACCATATTCAACAATCTCGAGGAGATCTATGAATTCCACAATTGGTCGGTGAAATACTGTCATCGTAGAAAATAGTGAAATCTGCTAAATCGTTGTTGCTGTCCATGTTTTCAAGGCAGTGGGTTATTGAATAGAAAATATTATAGCTGACCTCTGTAATACCAAGCATGTGTTAACACTAGCCCTGTCATCAACTCTGTGTAATTTAGGATGTTGCCCACATTAGCCCTGTGTTACCTATGATGTTACTCACATCAGGCCTGTGTAATTTACTATTTTATCCACATTAGCCCTGTGTTACCTATGTTGTTACTCACGTCAGCCTGTGTAATTTACTATTTTATCCACATTAGCCCTGTGTTACCTATGTTGTTACCCACATAGGCCGTGTGTAATTTACCATGTTATTCTCATCAGTCCTGTGTAATTTACCATGTTATTTACATTTGCCGTGTGCAATTCATGATGTTACCCACATCAGTCCAGTGTAATTTACGATGTTACCCACATCAGCCCTGTGTATTTACGATGTTACCCACATCAGCCCTGTGTATAGACTATGTTATCCACGTTAGCCCTGTGTTACCTGTGTTGTTACCCACATCAGCTGTGTGTAATTTACCATGTTACCCACATCAGCCCTGTGTATTTACGATGTTATCCACATCAGCCCTGTGTTACCTATGTTGTTACCCACATAAGCTGTGTGTAATTTACGATGTTACCCACATCAGCCCTGTGTATTTATGATGTTACCCACATCAGCCCTGTGTATTTACGATGTTACCCACATCAGCCCTGTGTTACCGATGCTGTTACCCACACTAGTCCTGTGTAATCTATGATGCTGCCACACTAACCCTGCACTATTTATACTCTGTATCCGGACTGTCCCGAAGTTCTGCGGTCTTGCCCGGAGTACATAGACATAAACACCGCATCATTTTGTTTCAACAGTGTTTTTTTGAAAGAGCTCGAAAAGTATGAGAGTATTCCAGAGGATGTTGGCCATTGCTTCGTCACTTGGGTGAGAAAAACAAGCTTCCTTCTCATTTATACCGATTTAGTTTATAACCTACTGCACATATGAGGAGTCTTCAATGAGTTTTTAGCCTTGCTTAGGCATAGAAGTGAATAGCAAATTATCTGTATAACCATCCTGATAACTGATGTATTTCAGTCTGTATATGTACCCTATAGCGACTTGTAATCTGTGGAATCGAATTAAAATTCGCGAATATAACCAGGGTTACGATCACCTGTGGATGACAGAATTGTGGAATGAACGGATATGTTATTTTATTTAATTACAACATTAGCATGGGCTATATGGATTTATTTGTTGCTAATATACATACAACGGAAAAAAGTAGATTGAAGTTCAGTATTTTTTGTAGAAATCTTTTCACCCAATCAGTTTCGAAATTTTGAAATCATTATAACTTAGAAATTGTGTAGACAGTACATAATAGGCTATACCTTAGTGTACTGAGTTAGCCTCACAGTGATGAATTTTCAAATACTTGTTATTAGATAATTATTAGATAATGATTCTGCATGTATTGGCGATGTTCTGAGTTTCGACTTTAAACTAAAAGGTAACTGTAACACACTGACCTAACTATGCGGTTATTGCTGGAAAAATGAATTGTCGTGTTATTTAATGAATTACTTGACTAAAATTCAGTACTAGAATATGAATTTCAACCAGTGTTTGATATAACAGATATTTAAATGATTTTTTCAACAATTTGCAATGCAATGTGGATTTCAGTTGTTGTATGTTAGCATTGTTGGAATATATATATATATATATACATTATTATTATTATTATTATTATTATTATTATTATTATTATTAACGTTATATTTATCAGCGCTTTATCACATATAGCAATTGTATATCGTCGCTAGAGCGCTTTACAATTCTACATAATAATACAACTAATAACAATTGCAGTTAAATACGAATGTAAAATAATATATCACAGTTGGTAGCCTATCTAAAAATTTATATAATTAATTGTACACACAGAATTGAAAGTTAACAGATCACAAAACTGATTAAAAACAATAATAATTAGGTCATGATTAAAAATATGCAAGTCTAAATAAGTGAGTTTTTAGTACGGATGTGAATGTGGTGAGGGTACCGGCTCGTTGTATGGCATCAGGAAGCTTGTTCCATAGTACTGGCGCGGCTTTCTCGAAGGATCGTTTACCCATCGTAGTGAGTCGTATACGAGGATCAGTGATAGTAACGAATGAAATCGCACGACCGAATGTTTTATGGACATAATATCGACGCACGTTTAGCTTTTCGTGGAACAGCTCGATTTGGATCAAAACGAAAAAGTCACATGTCCTTTATTTTCACAGCTCGTGTCTTTACATGTTAATGTACGTAGCATACCGGATTAACCCCAAATAGAAGAGGTTTTGATTCGGCCATCAATATCTTCAGCATATGGTCCGTTCGGATTTATGTTAACCCTTATTGTATTCAAAATCGCCGATACATCGTGGAATAACGGGAAACAATATGAATGAGGTTAATATAATGATAAATTCCTTTTTTCCAAATAAAATTATTTTAGCAGCATGTCTGCATTATACGCATAAAATCATATTAATTCAGTGTCATTCTCTCGTCTATAGTGAAGAATGCTCGCCGATGCTGTATAAACCAGGTCGCTACTGCACGTGGCTTATCGTGATTAGGTGGAATGCCTAGGTCTTTATCCGTCCAATAGTTTGACTGACAGATCATGATTACCACAGCATCGGTGGATTTAACAGGAAGTGTGGACGCTGGTCTGACAGATATCGCAGGAAATGACGTTGAGCTATATAGGGCGCGGTCATGCGCGATGAAGCGCATTGGCGTCTCGCAGAATTGACATTAAGGGGATCGCGTCTAATGATATCTAATCATAGTCCGAGTTGAAGAAAGCTATTCGAGGTCACCGTCCAACACTGTAAAACGTTTAATTAATATCTTAATACGAAGCACGATGTAAACGATGTAAACCACTCTCAACTATTTGAGACCGTTCTCATAGACGTGTAGTTACATTTATTTGAATCACGCGGCCAATGATGGCGTCCAAATAAAGCAAATGTCGGCACATTTCGTCAATATATTCCACATTCGCAACATCGCTAGATAGTCGCCTATTAATTATACTGTATTACTGTATCTACGGATCGATTGCTAATCCATACTTTCATTCACAGCCCTGACCGAGCCCACCATAGACTATGGCTTCCAGAGGCTAATGAAGCTGGTACCACGCCACCCAGGAGATCCCGAAAAGTTGCCAAAAGTAAGTAGCCTCCTTAAACACGACTATTACTCTCACCTGTAGTTTTAGGTTTTCAGTTTTCAGTTTCGCTTTGAATCTTCAGCATTAGTGCCTTTTTTACTAAAAATAAATCCACGTCCCGAAAACAAATATATTTTTGAATATAGTCTCAATTTTCCAATTAGATAGCGCTCGAGAAATATCGAGTCACCTTTACCTATGATAATCC
>WURV02166112.1:0-14921 GCA_011762755.2 Epimenia babai
ATATATACACAGATGCACACATATATAAATATATATATATATATGAAACAAGCAATACATCCTGTACTAAAACATGCATTATAGTTCTAGCATCTATGTTTATTATATTTTAACATATAACCACAACAGGATCATACTGAATGCTTATAGACGCAATGAACCAAAAGGGTAGATCAGTGCCTGCACTTGGTCCATTGGGATGATTTAAAAAATTGGATATAATAAAAATCTGTTAAAAAACACATCCATTGAAACTAATAGGAACAAGTTTGTTTTCTATTAGACCTTGTGGGAATATATCAATCGCGCTTTGGTCTAGAAAGCATGTTACTGATATTTAATATTATTTTATTAGAAACAGTAAAGTAAAGCAATGTGTTATTTATGAACTAGGAAGGATCAACGCAGATTTTCGGTGAACTGGTGAAGTCATAGACTAGTCAATTCATTGATAAACTAAAATCTCAAGTTCACATCGCACAGACTGACCATAAATTAAAGGTATGAAATGTTTGACATAGGATCTGTGTAAATTAGAAAGAACAATGTGAAATTTGTATGCGTGGAGTAACATTGAATGAGGGTGACATGATTTTCTGATTCAGAATTAAACCCACAAACACTTGCTGAATCTGCAGTTAGTCAACCCCTAAGAAATGTCATTTTAGAAACATTAACACTACTGGACAGCAAAATTAATGTTATTAACCAGTATATTGACATAGTGTCAGTTTTTTTATGTCAAGTTAGCGTTCAAAATGTGGAGATGTAGTTTGCTAGAAAGAGGTCTCAAGTACGGAGAGCACTTCTTCTGCCTACAGTCTGATGTTCTGTCTGCTTCATCTTGTAATAATACGGATTATAAATATCACAATTAACATGATTAGTAATGTGAAGAGAGGCTGGCCAAACACATAAACACACAACCTTGAGGCACCCCATAGTTGGACAGGGTGCAAAATCTCAAACCAGCACATACAGGCAAGTTTGTATTTCACTATTAAGGGCACTAAACGGCATTTTCAATAAACATACATGAAAGTTAAATAAGGCTAACCCGCAAATAGATGGGACATGCTGACAAAATGCCTTGTACCAGCCTCAATTCCATACCTTTGGTAGGGCCTAATTTAGTCGTAACTTGATCGTAATAAATGATGTTGGCCTTAACCACCTGTGTTTGTTATACATCGACACAGGATAGAAACACAACTTACTGGGACATCACTAATTTTATCTTAGAAAACATATAAAAATTAGGCTTATTGACTTATTACTTTTTACTACTTACTCGATCTCCCTGCCGTTAAATGCTTGTATAGCGGAATACTTCAAAAATGTAAGAGATAAATTGAATTCACCATGCTGTTTTTTTCAGGATATATTTTCTAAAACATTAATCCACTGGAGCAGTCATTCTGCAGGGTGAAATTACTCGATAGAGTTACATTTTCTACAAAATATGAAAACCTATAGATACAATGTATGAATCGCATATAACACAGGTAACAGGTAACCACAACCACTATTCAGTGTATGATATATAACGCAGCTATGTATGTGGACAGCTAAACAATAGCCCGAGCCATGGCTGTTAAAATCAATAACTTGTAACATGCACTGGAATGTTATTTAGTTTAGTCGAGATAAGTATTGGGTACATACAAAGAGAGGGTTTCTTTTATTATCTATTACTCCGTATGTCGGTTTAGATAGGCCAATTTGTGAAGTAATACGCCAGCAATGGGCCTATTAATGAGGGAGTCACTGTGGCCCTTTACAAATCTTCTTTTACAAAAATGATTTGGATAACAATGAGCTGATTGATAAAGTGGTCACTGTCTGGGACCTTAACAATTGTTTATCTAGAAAGATGATTCGGTCAACAATGGGCCAATTAATGAGGGAGTCACTGTGACCATTTACAAATCTTCTTTTACAAAAATGATTTGGATAACAATGAGCTGATTGATAAAGTGGTCGCTGTCTGGGACCTTAACAATTGTTTATCTAGAAAGATGATTCGGACAACAATGGGCCGACTCATGAAGTGGTTGCTGCTTGTTTAAGCCCCTTAAAGACCGAGTGTCATTGGCCCTCTCTTATTCAACACTTATGGTATTACCCTCAACTGTGCCCAATCTTGGTAAAACTTTTTGCAATAATTTCGCCTTCAAATCATATATATAATAATAACCGGTTATTGCCATTCATTTCCATTCAAAGAACATCAGAACAATTTCAAAGTATCCTTCACCTAACCTAACCCCAACTTTAGTACCTGCATTTTTCATATCCAGGATGGATACCTGTAATTCTATATTAAGTAATTTTAATGCCTCTGATGTTAATCATCTCTGATATTACATGAAAAAATACCTGAGAACACATTTACACCACTACTACAAATTGTTTATCCCCCCCCCCACCGAGCTTTTATATTCTCATCTTATGCATGAAATTCAAAGGCTTGATCCTAACTTATAAACGCCTCACGTTACATAACAGCTTGTTGCTCCGCCTTTCACCCCCCCCCCCTGCCATCCCCCAATAACCCACTTCGTTACAAACCTGTCTCAATATTCGAGCGTAGAAAATTTGATCATTCTATATAGTCAGAAGCAAACAAAATTAAAAATTATCTGGTTTTAGTCAAGCTTGCAACCTCTCGCGTTACAAGCTGTGTATTCAACCACTGGCATTACGGAGGCCGAAAATTTCTGTTCTATTTATAGCAGATCTCCATCATGCAATCCTTTTATGATAAGCTATTCACACAACTTGTTATTACTATTAGTCTGTACTAATATACTATATCAGTACAGTATATATACACACAGGTAAAGTATTGACACAGAGCTACTTTGAATACATGCAGTGGTGTGGTATATGCTTTAGTACGCTGACCTTGTTAAAGTAGTTAAAATACACCACACTGAAACCGACCACAAAAGAAATGAGTGGCCATTTATTGACCGTCAACCCTGAGGCCAGCTTGACCAGGTCATACTTCCGTGGGTAGAAAAAATCATGACTAGCAATAGCTGGGTATAAAGGGAGATAAGGCTGTCCAATTTGTGGCCCAGGAAGGATTTTACATTTCAACTACATACATAAATAACACAATCCGAAGGAAACTGTTAAACCAGTTGAAACAACCCTAACCCTACATGTATGATAGGTATATTCTGAATAGTATCACATGATCACTCAATGCCCCAATGAACCTCAACGCGGCCTATTAAGCAGTCAGTTATTTAATGACCCTTAAACCTTAACCTGGCCTATTAAGCAGTCAGTTATTTAATGACCCACGAACCTTAACCAGGCCTATTAAGCAGTCAGTTATTTAATTACCCACGAACCTTAACCTGGCCTATTAAGCGGTCAGTTATTTAATGACCTTTAAACCTTAACCAGGCCTATTAAGCAGCCAGTTATTTAATGACCTTTAAACCTTAACCAGGCCTATTAAGCAGTCAGTTATTTAATTACCCACGAAGTAATAAAGTCTATATTGTAAGTTCGACAAACATTTACTACCATTCATTAAGTTGCACAAAACCAAGCAATCACAAGATCAAGTCACATGACTGTTACATCATAGTGAGCATGTACCGAAGAGATAATAATCACAAAGTAAACAGATTACACCTGGGCATATCAACCGGACATCAATGATTAAATAAAATAGTGACACTATAACAATGTAATGATGCAAGGACAATGGTATCATCAAAATCAAAGTGAACAAATACGAAATATGAAACAAAATAGACAAACTCGACTAAATCACGCAGTGAAGACGTAATAATGAAGGGAAAGGGAAAAATAACATTGTACTGCTATTACGCTTGAACACTAGATAAAATTCTACGATAACTTAAAACAAAACAGTACTAAAATCTTCTATGTAGTAGTAAATGCGGTAAACAAAACTGTCTATCTAGCCAACTACCTCCATTATGTAGACTTGACTAGTGATAATGTCGATGGAAAGATAACGCTGGATATGATAAACAGATGGAAAAAGTCAGTTTTTCTACACAATCATCACATTTGAGTATTAATATAAAGAATCTTCATTTAAGGATTGAGTCTACGGTTCACATCACTGAAGTAGATGTTCACAAACTATGGCTATATATGTAAGATAACCAGTGTGCTATCACTATTTAGTAGTTAGTGTGCACCAGGTGTTATAAAATATCGATGGTTTGCCACACAGTTTCGCATTAGTGTTGGCAAGCAATAAATACCGTAACTACAATGGCATATACACACTAAACTGGATAATATATTACTGTTACTATACTAGACAATAGTTTTATGAAAAGGCCACTAATATGAGATAAGAAAAATGAGAGCACAACATGATGTATAAAATGCTAGTTTAGAAAATGTTCCCTAAATGATTGAAACAAACTGCCGAAAAAGCCGTATCCACCAAGTCATTTAATATCTCCAAGTTCGCAGTGACGATTATCAACAAAAAATATAAACAAAACATCATAAAGGTACACAAAAACCTCACTCAAAGCCCAATAATTTACACCAGTAAAATAATCACGAAATCAGGAAATCACGGAGAGTATATAAAATCCAGGTGTCAGTGACACTAACAGTAACATAATTACACTGTTACACAGTGGGAGTAACACTAATCATATGGTGCTTACAGTCGGAGTATGACTGTGAGTGTGGGTTGCAGTGAGATTCTTACTGTCTTAGTGTCACTGTCAGTTACTGAAACATACTGAAGTAAATTTGCAGTATACGGTGACGATACCGGTCCAGTACCTAGACAGCATTCCATCTGTATATTACTCGCAACTTTTCGAAAATCAATATTTCCATTACAAACACTACGGTGGCCATATGAGCACGTACGGTGGTAAATGCAGTTAAAATACAATGAATATGAACTTAACACGTCGCATTGGGTGCGTCCATCGTTACACCAGCGTAGTATTCTATAGTTGTTTCCCTTGAATTGGTGGCGCGAAAACTAAACTAGTTAATGGCATATTTTTGCAAAAACAACACGTGGTGAAGTATAAAGTACTTTTATACGAAAGCATGTGTTAATTATAACTTTAGTTAGTTAATAGGCAGTTAACTTCACATTTCGTATTGCGAAATAGTTGAAATAAAGATTTATTGCGATATCTTAATTTACAATTTTCAAACAGAAAGTTCACCTTTACAATATTTTTTTTAATTTCTTACATCATTTTGCGTATGAAATACCATTAATTTTGTAATAGAGTGAATAAATATTAGTGTGATGTGTCTTTTTTTTCAGGATTGAACTAACGAACCATTTTCTCCCAAAATTTATACTTTAGGCTTCATGAATCTCCGGCGGGCAGGACGAGCAAAAATAATCGGAATAAATTACACACAAATAAATAAGCTACATCCAGTTCTGTTATCTTTTAACGAGAAATGGTACCAATCGCCTCGAGAAAATGTAATAATTAACATTTAAAACATGTCTGTCTCTATATTCTACTGTCTGTGACCACATGTTTGTCTCTGTATGTTACTGTCTGTGGTCACATGTTTGTCTCTGTATGTTACTGTCTGTGGCCACATGTTTGTCTCTGTATGGTACTGTCTGTGACTACATGTTTGTCTCTGTATGTTACTGTCTGTGGCCACATGTTTGTCTTTGTATGTTACTGTCTGTAACCACATGGTTGTCTCTATATACTACTGTCTGTGACCACATGTTTGTCTCTGTATGTTACTGTCTGTAACCACATGGTTGTCTCTATATACTACTGTCTGTGGCCACATGTTTGTCTCTGTATGTTACTGTCTGTGGCCACATGTTTGTCTCTGTATGTTACTGTCTGTGACCACATGTTTGTCTCTATTTACTACTGTCTGTAACCACATGTTTGTCCCTGTATGTTACTGTCTGTGACCACATGTTTGTCTCTATATGCTACTGTCTGTAACCACATGTCTGTCTCTGTATGTTACTCTCTGTGACCACATGTTTGTCTCTATTTACTACTGTCTGTAACCACATGTTTTTCTCTGTATGTCACTGTCTGTCTTCTCTTCGTGAGTCTGGCCCTACATTCGTCGATATATTAGTTTGTCAGAATGCGTCCAACGGTACGCAAAGATTATGAAGGTATTGCTCTCAAACTTTCGTGAGGTTTCGTGAGAATTCTTTCGTGGTAGGTGTGATGGTGGTAGTTGTTGTTAACATCATTGTCGTTGCGATTAGCTTTTTTATGCCATATAACGACGAAAATCGACCAGATGTATTCACGCGTCTATCGCAAACCAGTTTCAGAGATGGGGCACATCTATAAAACATGTGCTTCGAGTGTAAACTTTTTTGGTTCAAAATAAGGCCTCGTAACCGTGTTAGTCTAACGAAGAAACAATGAAATGATGCGTGGCGCTTTTCATATAGATTTCCCCATAAATAGTACGCTTATCAGGCGATGAAGGTAAAATTACAAAATTTATTTATATACATATACAAAGACGATTAAAAGCACGACAGTCCAAGCAAATGCGGACATCATTTTTTCAGTTTTCCAATACATGATTTTTTACCACGTTGGCTCTTGGCAACAAGAGAATGGCTGGTATATCATCGCCATCCTCTAGAGTTTGCGAGTTCGTTTCATGGATGTGACGATGTGAACAAGTGGTGTATTCCCAGGGCATATCGACCACCTGAAACAAAAAGCCCCGTGGCATGTAACAAGATCGCAATCGGCCGGCCTTCGCTTCACCCAGCTGTTTCACACTATTCTCCCAAGACTCGATTCTTCCGCACCGACGACGTTTTTGCATTCCCTTCAGTAATCTACCTCAAGTACACCAACTAGCTCGAGAACATCAAGGAGTTATTCGATGTGTGCACGTTCCGTCGATCAACGCCTCTTCGGGAAACTGTACGATAAAAGACGTCGACTATATATACGTATATCTAACATCCACACGCTCAACTTTTGGCAACGTTCATCTTAGACATGCAGTTCGTAACCAATGCAACGCGATTGAAATTGAAACTTTGGTTAGCATCGGTCTTCATACCAGCCGTGGTGCACCAGTAGAAGATGCTACATACTTGGGCCAGGTTGCACCCACAGATTTTGTGGCGTGCAGACTGACAGTGTGGATCACATGGAAGTCTCCGTGTGGATGATTGATAGCTATAGGCCCATCGATAGAGATGTCCACAGTGCAAACAAAATAGTGAACTCACTCGTATCAAAACAATGTGGGAAAGTCATTATCAACATATCGCTCTTAATCTATGGGCAGATATTTAGAGGCTGGTAGTTATATGCGAATGCAACTCGTTCAAATAAGCGATCTTAAGTAACACGGAGTCATCATAATAGGCCGTAGACACGCCTCTGCGTAAAACTACGTACATACTTAACTAAAAGCCAATCAGCAGAAAGTGCATAACCCCCCACCCCCAGAAAAACACTCGTGCGTGACGGCTGTTAATGTGTTCGTCGAGCTTGAAAAGGCAGTTATGGGAAGACACAACGATCGCTCGTCTACCAATAGGAATTTGCAGCGGGCCGTGACGTTAGAATTTAAACACGAGTTGGGTACTGCGGAATCTACGCAATTTGAGCATCATATTCGCTATGATAGCATGTTGTAATCATTTTAAAATGTTACGTATGAGACATATCATTTCTTTAAAGTGAATGAAATTAACTAAGAACGTGCCTAATAAAATTATTGATAAATACTTTGGAACCACGCCGAAGAAAGCAGCGCGCAAGTTTTTCCAAGCACCGAACTACTTATTCGGTGGTTGTGGGTTCGTACTACGCTATATTTATAAGATACACTAAGAGTAAGTGGTAATTCCTCTTGTATATCAAAAACTGTAGCTCTAGCCACGGGAACCACACGAATTTCTGGTAATAAAAATATGAAGGATTTTCAGTGTTATTTAAAATATGAAAAATATAATATATTGTCATCTATATAATATAAAATATTATTTATATTACATAAAATATGTGGAGGTAGCCGCGTTAGTCTGATGATGAATCTGGAATCGAAGGAAAACACCTTTTAAGATTAACTATAATTCATTTCACAAGCTTTCGAATATAAATATTCTTTATCACGTGCGTGATAAAGAATATTTATATTCGAAAGCTTGTGAAATAAATTATACTTAGTCTTAAAAGGTGTTATACTTCAATTCCCCATTACATTAAATATAATTTATATTATATTCCATATTATTGCTTTATAGTACAGACAATTAGGCGATGTAACAATTTCCCAAACACAAATAAATGATGGGAATCATCGAAACTATGGCAGATTGCGGAATGACCTTATCACCATCGTAAAGTCTTTTTTGATGCGATAAATAAGTAAATATATAAATAAGTAAATATATAAATAAGTAAATTAATACTCTTTTATGATAATGGAAACATAGATGGATGATTGGTATTGAAAATATCTCAGTTGTCATTGGTATTTTTCTTACTGTATACGAAATAAAGGTAGCAGACGACTCTTAGATATCTCCGGAAGTAGCGAACATAGATCGTGGACGAGTAACACCAGATGTTCCTTTTGTGTGTTTATATTCATCGATATTGTTGAATTTGCTGAACATTTCGGACTAAGGTTTTTACCTAAACCCAACCGCTACTTTTGATGGTCCAAGAGACGATAGGCCTATGCAGGTTTGCTCCAACTCTAACATTGATATTATATTGTATTGTAGCCTACCAGGTATGAGAAAAACGCGAGGTTTTAACCACTGCACCAGATATTGTATCTGTGCTGAATAGCTGTTATTAACAATTACTAAAAATAAACGCGTGTGAGATACTTGCCGTGTATGAAAAGTGCTGCTTGAAAATTTATACCTATTGATGAATACGACTGTGATTTTCCACGGAATAATAAGTTTGGGTTCTTGTAGATGAAATGGCGCGATGACCCCGGGCTATTGGTACCGGCTATGTGTTGTTTCACTCCTGTATGCTGTAAGTTATCTTAATATATGCACGATGTGAATCTCACTGTCACGCTGATTAATTAGACTTCCGTTGTCCATCCACTGACCAATGTCCAATTTGTCACGATTTTGTCGATATTGTTTCCGCTACAATCGATGACTAGATAGTGTTATCGAATTCATGACATATATAGTCACTATACTTTCATATTCGTATTATGCAAACCATGACATGTTATTTAAAATGTAACGTCCAGCCTCTCTGCCTGTATTTATTTTCTCTGCCTTGATTTCTTCAACGTTTTGTAGCGTCAACTTTCCACTGCATCTCATTAGCATATTATATGAGCTTGAAAATAAAGACCTTACATCGATCAGCTACTACGTGGTTACTTGTGCTTTTTGTGAATGTATTCGTATACCGTTTCTGGTCTCGAATCAAATACAACATATTACGGGCTGGAGGCTACGCCACACACTAAAGTGTCTTATGATCACCCACGCAGATCGCACGAGGAGCCGCTAACGTTAAGACATCCGTAGCAGTCGCTTTCAATTTCGGCATTTGTTCAGTCACACCTCCTGCCGTTTGTGCAGGAACTATCACATTGTGTGCCACGGCAGATCTTACGTGAGTTAAACCTTTCATTTCGGCGCTGTTTTTGGCAAGTTCAAGGTCGTAAACATACCTGGGCAGAGATGAGCCTCTAACGTAATAGGTGGATATTTCAATAAAATTCCTCTAATGATCGCTTTTTATACCTCATATTACACTAAAAAGACGGGATAGCGAAACAGGGTCCCATCAAACACATTTTCCTACTGAAGTCATTATCCCCGATTAACTATCGTTTCATATAAATCTACATAAAGAGATGTCAAAATATTACCATTCTAAAAGAAATTATAATCTCTAATCTTCGCCACCCTATCCAAAATACCGGGAAATCGCAAATCGAATTATCATAATTCGTACATAATTACCAGTCCTGTTATCTCCTGTGGTCCGGAAATATCCGCGTCGCCAGAATATAAAACGCAATGCTGCGTTATATAGTACGGGATAAATAGAATTATCTATGATGCAAATACTTCTACTATCGGTAGTCTGTGGAGGTAATTAATTTTTTCCACACCTAGGCCGACTACTAAATTCATAACGGCATCCTGTAATCCCGAGACGGTTTATGAATTATTACTAGTGTTTCCGTAGACGATATCATTAATAACGTCAGGAAATAGTTCTCGGAGCACCAGAATGTAGACTCGTACATCATAGAACAAGCGCAATCGACAGTTACAAGAATATCAACTATATCCGTAACATTACAATAAGATTAGTTAGCATGAATTATTAATATCGTTCGAGATAAATATATGACGCTAATACTTGTAACAAGTATCGCGTTTTTTACAAAGATCTTGTTTGTTTTCGACTATATTCAGGGCGGAAGCATCGACCGGAACTTGTAAAACGTTTAAAGCAGACGATCCCGTCGCGAATGACGAGGCGACCAGCTTTATTTACTCGAACGCCGAAATCGCGGGCGTTTTAATGGACATACCTGTAAGCATCCACACTGTATACAACCAGTGATTTTTACACTGAAATTGAATTGACACCCTCATTTCCATAGTGAAACACATTTATTTGATATATATATTTTGCTTAAACAATAATACACACGATGTGGTCCAAACATTCGGATCCATGCATATTTAGTGAATATGTGTGCTGTCCCTTACTCTCGCTGCATGGTACTACGAGGTCCTTGTTCCAAAGACCGTCGTTATACCTGGCTCATCATTAGGATTATATAATAATAATAATAATAATAATTAATAGGTTATTTACATTCCGCTCTGATTCCATGACCAGCATGCTCAAAGAGTGGTTGGTTCACGGTAAAAAAAAAAGAGAAATAATCGAATGTGGCGATCCATAACAACAATCAAGTAGAGCAAGCTAAGACGGCAAAGTGAATAGATATGATTCACTTTGCCGTTTATATCGTTGTTTGGACACAATATCTGTCCTATAGCACTCCACAGAAGCTTATCACGTGTATCCAGTCCGGAGGTGACATTCGATATGTGGCAAGAATGTTACCGAATAACGAGCAGTTGCCTGAAAAAAATCATAAAGATACATGAGCAAAAGTAACTATAAACGATAAAATATGGAAGGGTAGACACTTGGGGCTACGTTGTACAAGTCATATTTTTTGTGAAAATAGTCACCGCATAATGAAAGACCAAAGCTATTATTCCCTATAAAAAGTATAATATTGAACAAATTTTATGAAATTCCTCATATACTTTTCTTTGTAGCAGCTAGTTAGCAATGGGCTAATTGCCCAGGTAAATAATTGTGGGAGATATTACTGGCCTTTGTCAGTGACAGTTTACACGTTTTCACCACCATGTTAGTATCGGGATATGTATATACGTCCATAGCCAGAAAGTTACTGGTTTCGTTAGAAGATGACGTGTGAAGGGGTGTAGCTGTGAGTTACCTACATCAATCTGTATATATAAGACATAATCGCATCGTGGCAAGAAATTACTCGACACTTAGTTATGATGTTGTTATTTTTTAAATTCTTTAACTGGATGTTTTTTTATAGTTTTCTAAAGATCAAATGATAATATAATCTCAACAATCATAACAATTACAAAGAAAAACCTTTCGAAACTGGATTCTAAGATTTGTACATTTTTCATATTTTTTGCTAAATTTCATTTTTAAGAATGATAAACTACTTTATGTATTTAAAGAAAAAATCGAAATCCTTCAACAGATATATGAGATGAGTGATCCACACGCGAACACGGTTAACTTCGTGTTATTTATTGCTCCATCCTGTTGAACTATATGTCTGCAATAACATACTGGGTGTAAACCCCTGTCTCGGCCATCATTGGCCCTTTACAAAGCATGCATATCCGTAGTATCATCTATTACATATTTGCACCCTTTGCAAATAACGTCTAAAAAACAAAACACACCCTAGGCCAGTCTTGTAAAGGGCCAAATCTGGCTCGAGAGAGGAGAGATAGCACCACGAGAGACAATGCTATACGATTTGAACCAAGGTCGACCTAGGCTTGTTTTGAACGATTCAGCAGCAGGGTCATATGTTGCCGCTAGACAACCCACTTACGCACAGATAACAATACAGACTAGTGTACCTTGGATTTTTCAGAACAATTATCTAGATAAAAGTTGATAATTACTGTATGCATTCTAAAATGTTGTAATTTACTAACTTAGTTTTAATTTTGCTTTCATTTTTAAATAAATTTACCACTGCACAGAATAAATGCACAGATAAAATCCTTATTTCCCTCAGCCTCCGAGAGCACTAACTCAAGATTGGTTTATAATTAACGCCTTATAACTCATATGTAGATGCAGAAAAACATGATATATGCATCAATATGTGCATCATTACAACCATTTATTAGTGATTTGATATTTTGTTGTACTGTACGTATGAAAAACACAAGGGCAGTTACAAGTTCTCGGTGCGCCAGGACGTCACGGTAGCTGGAGTGGAGACGAAAGGCACGGAAGAAACTCGCACGGTGAATATTTCAAACACCGACACCATCACCACGTCAACGGTGGTGAATAATCCCGCCATTGGAAATTATTTGTGAGTTCCATACCGAATAACGAATGCAATCTACAATACACGATCTATAATGGAATCGACGATGACGTGACTTGTCGACCTACAGCAATTCAATGGCGCAGCCAGGCGCAAATTTCCAGAACGTATATAATTTGTAACAACTTTTTTTGTAAATAAATAAATGTAAAGAACCCATTAGGCTCTATCACAAAACCTATCAGTCTTAATTCAATTATTCTATACAAAAATTCCGACTGACCATGTCACACAACTCACTGTGTAACTATTTTTTAATAATGTGTAACATTTTTCACATTCGTCGCATCACCCAAGTGTCATTGTTATTTAATTACGTTATTATGCATCCTGATAGTCGCGTCAAAATCGCCCCATGTTTGGTGATTGATCTGTGATGCATGGTTCACATTTATAAAAAGTGGAAAGCGAGGTTTTTAGTGGTGCTTTAACATTAAATGTCAGTCGCAAGTACAATCTTGCCTGGTTATATCCCTAAGATATTTTTATAATTACCCATTCCACGGCAAACCTTTCTCAATATTCATGCACGAAATCTTGCTCATCTACTATCGTGGAAGGTGCGGAGAAAATTCTTGGTTCGAACTCGCAACCTCTCGCACGAAATGCAGCGCTTCTAACCACTGCACCACTGGCGCTAACATGCGTATACATCAATGTTATAGTCCGATTGGTCAGCACAACAGAGAACGTGCTCTCACGTTGTGGTACCTTCACACTGTGATATTTGTTGAACGGAGCATACATAATGTTCGAGATCATAATGCCTTTACATTATGTGACATGCCGGTGCCATATAACAATCAATCATATGTACACATATCGCATGTCCGTTAACAAAGTCCCACAGATCTTCGACATTAACAGTGCGTAAACAGTATGCGATAAGTCACGTGATGAAGGCAGCGGATAGAGAAAATATTGATTTCTTTAAAAGCGGTCGAAAAATGGAACTCGCTATCCTTTCAATATAACAGAAATCTGAATCAGTCAAAGCTAAAATCGAAGCAACCGCCATATTGAATTACGTCGACGTGATATCGAACCGATCTTTCAAAGTCGCTATTTCGCTCGCACTGATGTTGCGAGGAAATGTCCAAGGTAACTGGGCAAACCGGTCATTCAACAAATCGCAGTGTGAAGGCGCCCTTGACAATTGAATTGAAATTAGGTCGACGTATAATCCTTTCCGTTCTCCAACACTGGATGGGTTGGACGCGTTGATATCGTCGATATTCCATCTTCTAACACATCATGCATCTCCCTCCTTTTTTCAGTATTGATGTCAAATCCTCCGTCACGTGCGCTAACGGTTAGTTTTAATAAGAAACACTAAGCAAGAGTAATATATCAATGTGAATTGCCAACTTCTGTAAATGATCGCGGATGACACCTGATAATCTACTTAAATGTGGTTTTGTGATATTTGCATCAACATAAGTATTGTTTCTGATTTGATATTGATGACAATAGATAGTGGAAAACTGGACGTTTGTTTTAGATAACGGTTTCACTTGATCCGTTTAAACCAAATACTTTCCCGAATGCGCAACTTATTTTCGCTTGTCTGTTTGTATTAAATACTGAATTATGGTTTTATTCGTGTTGCCAGGCTTTTTGGGTACAACGTGTAACATAGCACCACCAACAACAACAACAGCAACAACAACACCAGCAACAACAACAAAAACAGGAACACCAGCAACCGCAGCAGCAACGACGACCAGTCCTGATTCTTCCGATACGAGTCAGGAAGCGAGCGTTGTCAACGCACAAAACGATGACGTGATCAGCGACAGCAGCAGTAAAAATAACGTCGTCGCTGGTGGAAAAAATAGCGACAATGACGATGACGGTGATGATGATGATGATGACGATGATGAAGATGATGATGACAATAACACCACGAAAGATGGTGACGACACATCATCTAAAACCTAACGTGTATAGAGGCCTACTATACGTTTTTGACGTATAAGATAGCATTCACTGTAGGCCCTAACGACATCCTTCGGTTTGACGTTTGACGATATGCCCCTGTTCTTGAATCAACTAAACCCTTTTACATCAGATAAAAAGCCGCACTTCGCCTCTCCGCGGGTCTATCTATCGTACCAGTTTATAATATAAATAACCCAGTTGGGATAGTCCGAACACCTCTAGCTGACCTTAGGAAAGTCGATTTATGATTTATCGATTTACAATTATAATTGTTATGACTTCAGCAATAACGAAAACCGCTCACAAAAACAAAGGTAAAA
>WURV02166123.1:0-14919 GCA_011762755.2 Epimenia babai
TCGCGCGTAGAACGCGAGAACGCCGCCTTCACCGTTCACGCGGTAATCGGCGTCACGCCGCAGCGAACTTTCAACACCGAGGAAGAGATCCCGTCGGTCGTAGCCACCGCTTCGATAGGTTTTATATCTGTATTTTACCGTAGTCGTAACGCGTTTGGTTATATTATCCTCCCCCTTGTCTTTCCCTCTTATACATATCGAATGATTACGTTAAAAATATTTGAAAAAAATGTAAATATTTCGAATATTCGATAAAATATTTATTCTCGTTTGCAATTATTTAGTTTAGACTAGTTCGCGTATTCAACGCGTTTTAATACTCGTAACGTATAGGTTTTATAGATAGTGTAAAGAAATTTTCTCGTTTGCAATTTAGTTTAGATTTCGTATTTAGATGTTCGTACGTATTAATTCGGGACATTAGGCAATTTGTAAATATTAAATTTAAATTTATATATTAAATGTAATTAAAATTCTCATTCGCCGTAATTGTTCATTTTCGCGTTAAATGATTTTCCCATCTCGTATCGATTTCGTCATTAGATTATATGAATACAAGTTTTTAATCGTGCGTTTTTAATATTCGTTATTTGTGAAAATAAAATTCTTATAAATCGTACCTAATCTTTCTCGCTTTTATTTAAATTTAAAGAGTTTTTTAAACGGGACTGGTAGACTGCGAGGAGACGAGAAGAATTCGACAGAGTGACGCGGGCGCGGATGAGATGGGATGAAAGATAGAAAAGCAGAGATTGTAAATGAAGTTCCTCGAGATCGACATCGGCGTAGCCAAACTCTCGTAAACGTAATCATATTTCGGTCCTATCTATAATTTAACTAGCTTTGCCACGTTGACTAATGTTGCCCGCAACACCGGACACCGAGTATTCGCCATTTGACGGATCATCCATCGCTCGATTCGAACTTTCGTGTTCAGAGGGGAGTTTTCTGGCGTGATCTTCTCTCGTGAATTAACAAATATAATTCGCCCGGCACGTTCCTTGGAACTCGGTCTCGTCGTAAAGCCGCGAGACTCGTGGGATTCGAATTGATGAGAGAAGAGAATAAGGAAGATTCGCGTATAAGAATTTACCCGTTATAAGTTTGATTTCATTGAACGTTACTTCTCGCTTTGCGAGCGTGGTTTTAGACCCCGCCCACTGTCACGTGACGTCTCACGTGACCTGTCACGTGACGAGGGAAGGAACGGCGGGTTTTAAAAATTTTGAACCGGGTAAATAAGTGGATGTCGATGCCGAATCCCGTAATAGTTAACGCGACCCGCTCTTACCATCGCGGAACAGTTTCTCAATGATGGACTAATTATCAGACGGGGAGAATTCTCCGAAGAAGACTGGCACGGCCGGATAAGAAGATCGTAAATACCGACCGACACGCGTTCAACGCGCGCTTCCGAACTCGGTCTCGGTGTAAAACCCGCGGAACTGTGATTGAACTGGTAGGAAAGGACGGAAATCGACTTCCAACACTATTCGTAGTTAATTTTTCCATCGTTGCCGGGCTTGACTCGCTCAATCGAGTCTCGATTCTATTTCTTAAATTTTAGCTCCCCGCAAATACGCTACGCGAATCCCTTCCCCAGACGCCAGTGTAGATGGAGAAAAGAAAGCGACCAAAAGATTCGAGTTAATAATTTATTTATACGAGTTATATTCAAACATTTATATATTGGTCATTCGTGCGACATATTCATAACGGCTTGTACGTTTAAAATGCACAGGTATATTAATAACGACTCGTTTATATTAAGAATGAGCAATCTTAATAGCGATAGAAAAATAACGTTAATTTTTATCATTGCAATTTATACGAATAAGATCGCGAGAAGAATGTATCTTCAATTCTCGATCAAATACACATCAAAATACTATTAATCGTGAAACAGTTTTACAGAATCGCGACGATGAACTCGTCTTTTTTCTCCATCGCCGAATCTTCATCGTGGTAGTGGTAGGGCGGAGCTCGCGCGGAGAAAGAGCCCGAGCTTTACGCGACTAGCGGCCGACATCGCCATCTTCCGACGCGAAGGCATATCGCCTCGCGAATTTCGCGGGATGTCTCGGTTCTTCTACGCGGCGCGCGTTTACGTTCGCGACGTACTTTCGGCGCGCGCCCGCTTCGCCCTTCTCGAATCCGAGAGAAATTCTATCGGATTTCTCTTACGAAAATTCGTCACCGAGGTGCGACAAAACGGGCACGCGTCCGAGTTACGGCAAGACCGAGCGAGGCAGCGTCGGCAGCAATGGTGATTACAGTTCGTCGCCACCTGTTTCGGTCGATCGCGGCATATGTCGCAAACGTGCGCCTCGAAAAATATCGATTCGTCCCTAAGAAGTAACGAGGCGATAAATCTGTCCATAGAAGCGTCCACGAAGGGGCTTCTTCTGGTACGCCGGAACTTGATGGGAGGTCGTCCTACCGGGTCGCGTAAAATGTCTCGGAGGTCGGCGAATTCCTCCGGATCCTCGGGCTCCTCCGAACTAGGTCGCTCCGGGCTACGTCGATCGCCGCGGTACGCTATAAGCGGGAAAATGTCGGGAAGTTCCTCGTCGTCGTCCTCGCGCGAAGAGCGGCTTTCCGTCGTATCGCCGGCGCGCGTCGCGTCGTTTAGTAGGCGTTCGCGCGCGCCGACGATAAGCGGTCGTAAACGGTTCGCGGCTTCCGCGAGGTCGATACGGGGAATATCCGGCAATTCTTCCGGCTCGGCGATACCGGTTAACGGCGCCCGATCGCGTACCCGGAGTTCCTCCGCCGGCTCCTCCGCTATCGCCGGGGGTACGTCGGGGGTGTTTTCCGGTCGAAGCGCCGGTGTCATGGCGCGGTACGAACGGGAATTCGAAGCGGCTGGTGTCGGGTACGAAATATCTCCATGTCTCGCCTCCCCGCCAAATCTCGCGTTATAATACGTCACTGTAGAATTCTTCAAAACTCCGCCCTCTGCGGCGATCGCGAAGAGGCGGCGAAGTAACTCGGCGTTGGTCGGCGAATCCGGGATCTGACGAATGACTCCGCCGAGTTCGCGAAACTGAAACGCGCAACGAACGGAAAAATATATATCGAGAATCGCGATTTAAAATTGTCCTGAAAATGAAAAAAATGTAGTAAAGTAAAAATACGATTAATTACGAACACGCGAGGGCGTATTTAAAATATTATTTAAAATTAATTTTATAAAAAACTTACCAAATTAACGTCGCCGCCGGGTAGATTAGTCGTCGGGTTTGAACGATCCATAGCGAGGGATATGTACTCGACGATAATGCGAGAAAATAAATGTATACGAAATAGTTCGTAGAATGTCGCTCGCGAGTCGCGATTATAATTTTATCGAGAACGACATCGACTTTTATCCCGCAGCCGGTGTAATTTCCCCCAATCCCCGTTCGCGCGCGTTATCGATTATCGCCCGCGAAAACGAATGAAATAAATTCGAAACGGCGACGCAGTTCGCCATATCGTATTAGAAAATACACCTCGCGACTGAAATTTGCCATCTTCCCGGATAAAAACCGTTGTTTCGTTATTATCTCGCTCCGTTAAGGAAAAATATTATTTATATAACGATAATACATACCCGATCATTGATGTCGAATATATCGAGGATTTAAAAAAAATGAAATTATTGATTTTTTAAAAAAAGCGCTATTTCAGTCGCTTAAAACGGGAACGGAACGGGGGAAATTTGTCGCCTTAAACCGTCTACCGAATAAAAAATGAACCGCGGTCGCGGTCGGTTTTCGAGGCGGGATCGGCGTTCGCCGATCGATAAATGGTCTCGCGAATTACGTATCCGATATATTACTACCGTCGTAAGGCGTAGTATTTTTTTTCACTTTTGAATAAATGATCCCGAAACGGCGATTAGCCATCCGGGTTGTTTCCGACCCCCCATGTTACGCGTATCGCTTCCCCCCCCCGCGTAGGATACGCAACTACGATAATGCGAAATACGCCTAAATCCCGTCTACATTTCGACGCCCTATTTCCTCGCGTATACGTAATAGGGTCGCTATTTTCTCCCCTAATTTACTCGTAAAAGTCGAATTGTCTCACGATCATTTCTGTCTCCATCGTCTTCCATCGAAGACCTCCTCTCCCTTCCCCCGAAGCGAAATAACCCGAGTTTTAATCTCCCGATAAAGACCTATACGCGTGTATTACTAATAAATGATGAAAAGTCGCGGGGAATATTATACGAATATATTTAACCTACGATATAAAAAATCATACATTTTCACGCGAATAATATTAATTGTACGAGTTAAGTTAAATATATATCCAAACATTGATTAAATGACGAGAATAATTTTTACGAGAAAAATAAATGTTACCCCGGGTAAATCTCGACGAGGTGGCGAAGGATTCGAGAGTCCCGAACGTGTCCGCGCGCGAATTTCTTCCCACAGGTTACGCGCGGTCGTATCGGGAGCGGATGGCGAGAAATATCGGGAAGCGTCTCGAGGTCGGCGATCTCTCGCGGGTACCGTCTCCGCTCGTCTCGCGTTGCCGTTTATCGAGTCATCGTCCCTCGCCTCTTCTTTCGACTCTCCATCCCCGGTTGTCGAAGCGTTCGTTTCAATGGCGAATTCGGCAGTTTCGGTCCATCTTTTATCGAAAGTCCGGCGCTGTTAATTTCGTCGGCAAGCTCGCGAATATTATCGCAAAGCGTGTCGACTCGGAAAATTTGAGCGTTGGCCTCGACGGACATTGCGTTAACGTCGTCGGCTAGCGCGTTGCAGTCGGCGATGAGAACGTTATAATCGGAGATAAGCTCGCGGAGTTCGACGAGTTTGCGCGCGCGTATCGTTTCCGCTCGTCCCGCGTCGTCGCTAATTCGGGAATGCGACTGGGAATTTGCGGGCATTTTTCCTAAATCCGGAATTTCTTTTCCTCCGATCGTCGTTTCGGATGACCTGAAAAAAAATGTAAAAAAAACGAACAATGTTAATTCGTTTAGAAAGATTTTTAGCGAAGTGTAGAAAAATTTAAAATATTTTAAGATATTTATATCGATTTATTATTTTACTTACATTTTTTATGATTTTTGACGATGTATTCGTGATTATAGCTATCGCAGTTAAGAAAAATGGAATTAGAAATTCGACATCGCGTTAAATAGATTTTTCGTATCCGATGTTTTCTTCTTTGACAAATCAACGTTTGGCGCGATGTCGCGACGAACGAATTACATTCCGCATTTTATCGAATAATGATTGCGTAGTCAACGAATAAAAAAGACGCTCGATGCCGCGATCCGTAACGATTTTTCGTAAAACACCCTATTTTCTCGTGTCGCGCATAATACGATGTGAACGACTTATTCCAGTTAAAAGTTATTACCTACCCTATTCATTAAATATTTTACCATTTAAAAAAACGAGAATTCTAGTCTTCAAAACGGAGATTACACGGGGGAAATTTTCATCGCGAGTGTGTCACCTAATAGAAATTCGAATCCCGTTCACTTCCGAGTTCATTTTCGGAACGCGCATTCGCGATATAAAAGACAACACCGTCAATTGGGTGACCAATTCTATCAATATCCCTAACGTGGGTGCGTGTTTTCGTTCGAAACGCGAAAACTCGTTCTCGCGATTCGTGGTTACGGGTTATTAAGAGACCCCCCCTTAATTTATATTATTTATATCGACTCGCCTGGTCGTGGATGTGGTCGATCTCGGACATCCGTCCGAGACGTTCGGGCGCTTTCGTCCACGCGACACGCGTCGGACGCGCTCTTGAAGACGTCGCCGTTACTCGGAAATTGAATTTTACACACAATTAATAACGATATGTGAAATTAAAAATTATAAACCAACAATTACGAAAATATTAAACACGGAAAGAATGCGAAATCGAAATTTATACGCACAATCACGATATAATACTATAAACTACGAAAATGTCACGCATCGTCCAGAATTTCTCGCATCGTTCGGGGTTGGTAATACAAAAGCGGCTCGCGGCAAAATGGCCATCGGGAATCGTGCCGGTATCCGCGCAACGCGCACGTCTCGCATAGGCTATGGCGGCAGTTGGTCTCGACGGTTTTCACCCGGTCGTGGCAGATAGTACACAAAAACGGCGAAGAAGTCGCCTCGCCGTTCCCGGTACAGCTCATCTCCACCGCCGCGGAAAAACGCCGTATCTCGGCGGCGTCGGCCGCCGCTTCCGCCCTTTCCGAGCGATGTAGCGGGTCGCGCGGTACCACGACGTCCGTCAGCGTGTCGGGGTCGAAGTCCTCGGAGTCGTCAAAGTCGGTCGGCGCGTCGCGGTCGTCGTCGTCGTCGGAGGATATGTAAACGGGTATAATTTCCCGCGGGCGATCCAACCTCGGACGTCTAGTGGGCGGGACGCGATCTTCGACGCCGTTGTCCGCGGTTCGCCTACGCCGTCCCGCGGTCGACGGCGCTCGGGGAGCGGCGTCGCGAAGGATGTTTCGGGGACGCGTACCGCGGGCGCGCGCGGCTCCGCGGATCGCTACCCGACGGCCCGGGCGTCGTCGTTGACTTTCTCGCGGGTTTTCGCCGTCGATGACGTGCCGCGCGCCCCTGTACGGCGCGGCCGAGTCTTGGTTGTTGCGCGGAGTTTCAAAGCGAACTCCGCGAAAAATCGTGGCGTCGGTCCCGCAACGTCTGTTGTACGCGTATACGATACCGTTTGTGAGCACGTCGGCTCTCGCAAGCAGCTCGAAAAGTTCGGATGCGAGAGGCAGATTGAACTCGCAGTCCCGAATGCCGGCCAAGTCCGCCGCCAGTACGTCGAAGACGCTGCGGGACGTCCGCTCGCGATCCGACGCGAGCTCTTGTCGAGGAAGGACGTCGTCGAGCAATTCCATTAGCTCGTAATTCGCCGATTCCGAGAAATAGGCGGGCGGGGTTGGGTAACGGACATCGCCGAAGATGGCCGCCGCTCCCAATCTGGCGTTGAAATTCCGCACGGAGGTATTGGAGAGCACGCCCGCTTTCGCCGCGACTTTGAAAAGATCAACGGCCAGCGGCCAGTTTCGCACCGTGTCTTCTATCACGCGGAATCGGCACGTAAGGGTCGTTATCTGAAAAAAGCGAACGACGGGTTTCGGTAAAAGCGAGAATTTCAAAAAACATCGTCGCGGGAGTTCTGAAAAGAAAATTACCATTAAAACGCGCTAGTTTAATAGGGCGACGACGTTTAGCGAAAACGTAACTTTATCGAATAACTACGTGAAACTTACCAAATTCGAAGAGCTCACGGGTAAACTCCTCCTGACCGTCGACGTCATATCGCGATGTTTTCGAGCGAGAGAGATATATAGTTAACGACGTGCGAAAGATTTAGCGAGATGTTATATAGTTAACGTTGTTGAATGTCGATCGCTAATCGTCATAATGATTTCACCGCGGACGACGGCGACTTTTATCTCGAAGCCGCTACGCGCGTCGGTACCTTCATCCAATACCCGTTCGGCGCGCGCTCGTCGTATCACGTTCGCGCGCGTAACCGAGTAACTAGCTCCGTTGAAAAATTTAAAATAAATTAGTGTATAGCGGTGTTTTACAGTCTTGCCATTTAGCTAGTGCCTAGTAGAACTTTGTTTATACTTTTAGAAATTGACTCTAATCAATCGAGTCATTCATTATTTTGTCGTATGTCAAAGCCCGATTACAGTCTGCCGGCGCATTGATATTACGGACGCGTCGTTGCTAGCTATAGTTATCACGGCCCGGGCTTGTGATCCTGTAAGTCTCGGGCAATGAAGCGTGCGGTACGCATACGACCGCGGCCGTTTTTCGTCGTGGGAACGCGCGTTCGCCGAACGATAAACGGCGCCGCGAATCGCGTGCCCGATATATCACCAACGCCATCGCGTCAGCGATTTTCCCCATATAAAATAAAGTCCCGGCGGCGCCGACCGCGTATCCGGGTGGTTACCGAACCCCCTATATAACGCGTATCGATTCCCAGTTCCATTAACGCCGAGTATACCCGAATTCCCGCCATATCTCGATCCCGGCTCTTTTACATGTACCTTATAGGGCCGTCTCCGCGGAGGAGATTCGAATCATTTCCGTCGCGAAAACTTTACCCGCGTCGATAGCCCCGGAGACGGGAAGCGTCAGCGCGCTATCTTTATCCTAGTTAGGCCTACCCTCGAACGCCGTGCCTCGTTTCGGCGTAATGTTCCCAGACATAGCCCCTTAGTTACTAAACGGGGAAAAGGCGCGGGAAAAGTTCTTTAATTTAATTTATTATTTAAAATATGACGACAATCATATGACTTATAAAAAGAACCTCATTAGCACGTTAAATATAGACACATTCTAATATGTTTATGAAATTGATATACGGAAAAACAACAATTAAATAGAGACGCACCGATACGTTATATGTCGAGATTAATATACGCGAAAAACACAAAATCGAGCGGCGTGAACTGGGGAGGCCCACGATTGCGACTTTGTCTCGCGCTATGTCCGCGCGGGATATCCTGAAAAATACGAATCGAATATTTCGTGAAAATATTCGCGTGAAAAATTACAGGCGATAATGAACGATATACGCGACAATCACACGAAAATCATTATACATGAATAAAATGTTGTGAAAGAATACGGAAATTTTACCGGTTATATTACCTGACCTACATCGACTCACCTCGCCGTGGAAGTGATCGACGTCGAACGAGCGCGCCCGGCGCGTTCCGCTACGCGACGCGCGATGTGCGCGTGCTCTTGAACGCGTCTCCGTTCAGGAGGCGCGCGGGACGCGTGTCGTCGTAGCGAAAGCGCCGAGGCTCGGGTGGTCGCCCGAATCCCCCCCGCTGTCGTCGGAGGCCGTCGACCGCGTCGAAAAAAAGTCGTCCGGGACCCGGCGGCGGCCGGTAGTCCGGCTTTTTGACCGCAGCGGGGACGACCGAATGGTCGACGTCGGGTCGACGGCCCCTATTCAAAAAACCGTATCCGCGACCGCGTCCGCGACCGTTGGGAACGGCGAGCCGAGGCCGGTCGTCTCCCAGCTTCGGCGAGGCCGACTCGTTCGTAGTTTCCCGGGTCGGACGCGGCTCGACGGACGCGGGGGATTTCCGCCGCGCTGTCGGGAACATAAGATCGACGCGATTGTTCTTGATTATATTTAACATCTCCTCTAGTCGCGCATCGTCCATGGGAGGCCGCGGGACCCGAGAAGATGTCGGTAACGCCGTCCCGGCCGATTTATTCGTCGACGCGAAAAACGAGGGTGCGGCGAATACGGGAATAGCGCAGAGTGCCTCTTCGACTCCGGGTTCGTTAGTCTCGTCAACTTGACAGGCCTGAAAATACAAAAAAAAACACGCGAAACTTTAGCTCGCGTCCGCTATTATTTCGAGCGTGGAAATCCGAATTTGGGCGAGCGGGGGAGTGAATCTTACGTCATCTAGTGAAACGAGCGGGAAAACGTAAATATTCCAACTAATGTTGTTAGAGTTTTAATATCTTACTTACGGTTGCGGTTTTCGATGTCGTTAGCATGTTGAACGAAAGCGATCGGGAATAATCGTAGAAAGAATTTTTATCGCGTCTTCGGTCGGTGAAAATCGAAGAATGAAAACTCGATTACGGTACGCGCGTTAAATAGAACCTTCGTGTCCCGCGCCTTCTCCTTTTACGACGAATCGACGCTATCAACGCTCCGCGCGCGTTGTCGCGACGAACAAATTACCTTTCACATCTCACCGGGTAACTACCGCGAAATCGACGAATAAAAGGGGCGACCGTCGGCGCGTTTCGCGCCCGTTTTCGTAAAAACTTCTAAACCCGGCCTCGCGCGCGAAATATTACCCGGCGCCGCAAATATTTAGCTATTATCGGGCGCCGCTATCCCCCATCGTTAAAATCCGAGAAAATTCATCCTACTAAATCGAGATTTTTAAAAGTCCTCGAAACGGGAGTAAAGCGGTGGAAAATTTTAGTCTTAATCGACTTACCGAGTACAGATTCGGGTCGCGTTCGCGGCCGATTTTAGCCTCGGGAGCGCGCGTTCGCGGAAAAAGAAACGGCGACTCGAATCGCGTGTCGGATATATCGGTAACCCGAACGCGGCCGCGCGTTTTCGTTCGAAAAACGAGAGCCCGTCCACGCGGCCCGCGGCCCCGGGTCGTTGCGAGACCCCTTACATCGCGATCCCCCTAGAACTGGTTCGGGATAAAAATAAACCGAGACGGGAATTCTCTCGAAGGCGCGGGCGGCTCGCCGTCCCATCAGACCGGTTGGAGTTTCTTCGTACACGCTCCCGAATCTCCCCTTCTCGTCGTTCCCGCCGCCGTTATCTGTCGGCGCGCGGTACATTTCACCTCGCCCGTTCTCGCTCCCATACGAACCCGTCTAACGCCTATTCCCTCCCCGCTTTATTCCCGTCCCCGTACATTACCGTAACTCTAAAGTTTAAAGGAACGCGATGGTTTATTTACTCCGACTATATTTCATTACCAATCATTACACGTTTCGGGAAAAATAAAACGACTAGAATAATACAACTAGAATAACACGACGCGTATATATTTACAGTAAAAATATGAAACTTTATATATATACAAAAATGTTCGAATGAAAATTCCGCAATGTCCTCGAAATGTTCGTACAATTTCGTCGCCGATGGAACCGACGAGGGAGCGAACGAGTCGCGCCAACGACTCTGGGTGTCGAAGGAGGAGATCGAAAACGGAGTCCCGCGTCGACCGCGCGCCGTCATCTTTCGGCGTTTAATGGGGAAACCCCCGACCCGCGCGTAATCGGAGGAACCGATACCGTTTCGCGGCACTTTTAACTTTGCGATGATATCTCGAGAAGGCGCGCCCGTTTCGCCTCGTACGAATCGAGCAAAACTTCCGTAAGGGACCGTTTACGGAAATACGAGACCGGTGTCGGGCAAAACGGGCACGAATTCTTTCGGTTACAGGCGCGAGCGAGGCACCATTGGCAGGTCTGATGATCGCAACTCGTCGCTACTCGCTTCGGGTTGGTAAAGCAGATGTCGCAGATATGGGCGTCGAGTTTACATATCTCGTCCTCGCGAATTACCAAATCGATGGCGCGGTCCGTCGTAGCGTCTTCGGTCGGGGTTCCCCTCGTACGCCGGAAGTTAATGGCGACGCGATCGAAACTGGTAGAGACGATATCGAGTAAATCGGCAAATTTCTCCCCCGGCGTCGCGACCGTTATATCGTGTTCGCGCGCGAATTGTTCCCACAGTTTCCGCGCGGTCGTATCGGGAACGGACGGCGGATAAATATCGGGAAGTTCCTCGAGATCGGCGATTTCGCGCGCGGGTACCGTCTCCGCTCGTCTCGCGTCATCGCTTACCGACGGCCGTTCGCGATCGTCGTCTCCCGCCTCACTCTCTTCCGTCTCTTCATCCTCTTCCGACACTTCATCCTCGGTCGTAGTATTCGGTTCGATGCCGAATTCGGCGTCTTCGATCTCTCTTATTCGAAACCTAGCATCGTGAATTTCGTCGGCGAACCTGCGAATATTGTCGTAGAGAGTGTCAACTTGGTAAGCGTGGGTGTCGGCCTTGGCGGAAAACGCGTCAACGACGTCGGCTAGCGCGTTAAAGTCGGCGAAGAGAACGTTAAAGTCGGAGAGAACCTCGCGGATTTCGGGGATAGCGTCGGCGGCAACATCCCTCGTTCGGTCGGCGTTAACGTTGTCGATAACGTCGTTAACTTTATCGGCACACGCTTGAAGCTTTGCGCAGAGAGTGTCGAGGTTGGAAGAATGGTCGCCGACCTTGACGCAAAGCGCGGTGAGGGTGTCGGCGAGCGGAGTAAACTCGACTAAGAGACCGGTAAAGTCGGAGAGAATAACGGTGCGGGCTTCGGAGACGGCCGGGATAGGAGCATCGACGTTGTCGTCTGTCGACGACGGGGTAACCGGCCTCGCGTCGGAATAGACGTGGAAGTTTCGATAACGCGGCGTCGGATATACCGCGTTGTTCTGACGCTGCGGCACCCCGCCGTGTCTATCGTTGTAATTCGCGACGGTGACGTTATCGAGAACGTCGGCGTCCGCGAGAATGCCGAATAAGCGCGGAAGTAGCGCCGCGTTCCTATAGATGTCCGGAATGTCCCGAATCAATTTGGCGAAATTCTTGAACTGAAAATATACGAAACGTAATACTATTAAAGACGCGCGGCTCGATAATGATTAAGAAATTTCTCCGAGACGAGACACGGTAAAAATAGGCCCGAATAAAAACGATTTTTTACTACGATTAACGTATTTATTAAAATTCGTAAATCGATATCGGACTTACCATATTCACTCTGCGTCGCGGAAGGTTGATTATCCAGCGAGGTTCGGACATGGTCGTAGTAGGTGAGAAAGTAAATCGCGACAAATGTATCGAGTCGAAGTATTCAACGTTAAACCGTCGAAGGCGACTTGTAATTTTTCGCGCCGACTCGTCTCTTTATATTCCGGCCGCTACCGTCGACGCGACCAAACATTGGCTCGAAGTCGAAAACTCCGCCGGCGAACAGAAAGCCGCGTTTACTTTATTAACCGCCGCTCGCGCCTCGCGAGTTTCTTTCGTCCCCGATCGACCGACCGCGTACCCGGTGAACGGCAAATCGCTTTCGACGATCGGGGGAAGAATTCGGAATGAGAGGATATGAAATTTCGGTGTCGGGGGGGGGGACACGCCCGCGACTGACGCGGTGCCGTATTAATTCTGGAAGGGGGTATAATCGTTTTTTCTCGCAAAAAAAAACGAGAGAAAATCGAGCCTCAAAACGGCGCCTCGCCGGTGTAATTTTCATCCGCTCGCTCTCGGGCGAAAATTCCGCGGCCGAAAACGTCTTAGGTCGCGACCGGGAGGCCGCGTATCGCCGCCTCCGACGGCGCGTAGCGGGTTCTAAATTTTTCGAATCGTGCGATTTTTCCGTCGACGTTAACTCCGCCCTGCGCGGTCAATTCGGTTCCCGACACGCGAGGCGGGAGGGGGGTTAGATTTGGCGCCCGTGCAGCGGACGCGGAGCGTTCGGGATTCTAGTCTCTAGGATATTATCGTTCGCCCTCATTAAACTTCCCGCGTTCCTACATCCCGCGTAAACCCGGTCCCCGTTATATCTACACGCCGATTTTTTTCGACGTCGTTTCCTTCCAGGGTGGCCGAGTCGGTTTCCGTAGTCCGGACATAAACGCGCACGTTGTTTCCACGTATATACCACATATTTCGTATGTCCCGTAATGAAATAGGAGCGACGATTATGTTTTTCGGGTAACTGTATTTACAATCAATGTACGTAAAATTACACGTAAACGAATAGACAAACATATATGGCCGCGACGATAATTTCGAAGAACTGTCTGAAATAGGCGAACGAATATGTCCGCGTATCGATCGATATTGTCAATTAATACCGTCTCTGTCTGTTAAAGCTCGAAGCTCGGAGACAGTTGCCGGTGCCTGTTGCGATCACGTGGTCATTGGAACGTCGGATGTAACTTCGTCACACCTCCGTTTTACCGCCAGCGTTTCGGTTGAAAATTGCGAGGAACTCCGTTTACGAACGGGTGAAAGCGGAGCGCGAGAAGATCCATACTCGTCGATAAGTCGATAAAATCCGAGACGTTTTTCATCGAAGATATTTTCGCGTAAACGTATCATGTACTTTTTTAAATCTTTATCTATAGATAAAAACGTTTTCGAATCTCTCTCGGCAAACGTCGCCATCATTTCTACGTCTCGGCGAACGGTAGCGAGATCGAAACCTAAATGGGACACGAGTTTGGTGATACTGTCCGGTAGCGGGTTTTTCGGGGTTTCCGCGCGAGTTTTGTGCGATTTATTAACGCAGTGGAGATTGAAACAGACATACGGGTGAAGAAGCGTTTTGAATTGAGTTATTTCGTTCTTCACGGACGAAATTCGCTCCAACGATTTCTGGGCTCTAATCATCGTCTCTTTCAGGTGGCGTTGAATATCGGAGACATCGACGAGAAAAGGGTCGACGAAATTGAGAGTAGCGCAAAATCGCGGCACTTGCGCTAATTTAGCGAAGTTTCCGCGTAATTGTTCAGAACGGTCGCCCTTACCGTAACGGTCTCCATCGTCGCCTTTATGAATGAATTCTCGATACGACGTAATCATACCGCTCATTGCATTTCCCAGACGGTGATAAAAATCGACTAAATCAGTCGCACGTCGCTCGTCGGTATTGACAGCCACCGTTCGTAAGGCTTTACTGGCTTTCGCTTGATTTTCGGCGGAACCTGGGATCCGTCGGGTTGCGGGGTTCGAGTCGTCAGACTGAAACACACAAAACGCAAAAATATATAGATACGCGTGATATCGAAAATAGTTTCTATCGTGTTGAACGCGACATTCTTTTTTATCGCGCGACGCTAAATAAATACGCGCGTCGACGGAAATTGAACGTCTAAGGTAGAAATAATAAAAAGGCATAAACGCGTACAAACGAAACGCGACTAAAGAAAAAGTCGCTTTTTTGTAAGAAACTCACCCGATTATCCTCGCCGGCGGATACGTCGATATTTGTTTCTCGGTCAGCCATGTCGCGAATTGATAAAATTTCGTTATCGGAAAAGTTTAAAGCTCGTACGTAGGTCAACGAGTAATGATTTTTCGCGCCGAGTCCCTTCTTTTTATCCCCGAATCGCGGGAGGCACCGCGACTCGTCATTGGCTCGAACGGCTAATTTTGGTCGACGAATCGAAAACCGAGAAATTTCGCGTAGCGGGCGCTCGTGCGGGGAACTTTTGAAAAGTTGCGAGAATAATGCCCGCTACTCGGCGAACTTTGGCCGAAAAAGCATTAGACACCTATGGCGTTATGGCTTTTACTTATGCGACGCGACCGACGTGGGAGCGACGCAACTAACAAAGTTTTTATAATCTTAGTTAGTTTCCAATCTTAGTT
>WURV02166134.1:0-14918 GCA_011762755.2 Epimenia babai
CATACCTGACAACGGGAATTGTCTTCCACATCGACATACCTGACAACGGGAATTGTCTTCCACATCGACATACCTGACAACGGGAATTGTCTTCCACATCGACATACCTGACAACGGGAATTGTCTTCCACATCGACATACCTGACAACGGGAATTGTCTTCCACATCGACATACCTGATAACGGGAATTGTCTTCCACATCGACATACCTGACAACGGGAATTGTCTTCCACACTGACATACCTGACGAAGGGGAATTGTCTCCACACTGACCTACCTGACAACGGGAATTGTCTCCTGCATATCGACCACATCGCATGGAATGTCACGTGCCTCTTTTAGAGCCTCCAACACCGCTTTACCATTGATCATTTCGTCTTTCCCCATAAGAACCCTCTGGCCATCTGCAACGCGCAGGCGTTTCTCGGTTAACATCATGTATTATTGTTTTACACTACCCACATAAATACATATGCCAAGGCTGTCCGCATTAATCTGAAAACTAATATATACACTAATCCATACACTAATGTATATACTCATCAATGCAGTAATCAATGCACTAATTTATTCACTGATCCATGCAGGAATCCATTAACCAATCAATACACTGATCTATACACTAATCCATACACTAACCTATATACTAATCTACACTAATCCATACACTCATCTATACACTAAGCTACACACTCATCTAGAAACTTACCCATGCATTAATCCATGCATTAATTCATGCAGTAAGCCATACATTAATCAATACACGATTCCATACACTAAACTAGAAGCACTAATATATACACTAATCCAAACAACAATGTCTATGCTAATCGGACGCCTACGTAAATACATATCCATACAATTAAGTTCAATACTTACTTACATAAATCATACACTAATATATAGTGTAATTCATACATTCTATACCAGCAGAAATACAGAAAAAGGCGATTCTGACATTAGCAAACTATAAAAAATGTTAGTACTGTATGGTAATTTAAGCGATTAAATGTGAAGGAGCGGTAATGACCCCGAAGAGTTACTCCCGGGGTATTGTCCGTGTATTCAGGTCGCGAAATGATCATTAAACCACACTATCCCTCATTTCTTTACTATTGATGACTAAAATATACCATGAATTAAAAATACCAATTGTGTCAAGATTTGACACTAGAATATTCATGTTATCACTAAACTCAACTGTCCATAATGATGATCTTGATGAAAAATAGCTCTCCATAGAGATCATATTGAAGAAAAATAGCTCTCCATGAAGAAAATAGCTCTCCATAACGAACATCTTGGTGAAAAATAGCTCTCCATAACGATCATATTGATGAAATACGTATAGATCTCCATAGAGATCATATTGAAGAAAAATAGCTCTCCATAACGAACAACTTGATGAAAAATAGCTCTCCATAACGATCCTATTGATGAAAAATATCTCTCCATAATGAACAACTTGATGAAAAATAGCTCTCCATAACGAACAACTTGATGAAAAATATCTCTCCATAATGAACAACTTGATGAAAAACAGCTCTCCATAACGAACAACTTGATGAAAAATATCTCTCCATAATGATCATATTGATGAAAAATAGCTCTCTATAATGAACATCTTGATGAAAAATAGCTCTCCATAATGATCATATTGATGAAAAATAGCTCTCTATAACGAACATCTTGATGAAAAATAGCTCTCCATAATGATCATATTGATGAAAAATAGCTCTCCATAATGAACATCTTGATGAAAAATATCTCTCCATAATGAACATCTTGATGAAAAATATCTCTCCATAATGATCATATTGATGAAAAATAGCTCTCCATAATGATCATATTGATGAAAAATAGCTCTCTATAATGAACATCTTGATGAAAAATAGCTCTTTATAACGATCATCTTGATGAAAAATAGCTCTCAATAACGATCATCTAGACGCAAAAAAGTATTTCTAACATTCAGTGAGAACATTCAAGTTAAGTGAATGGACAGGTGTAATACACGAAAAGCGCCGGATGTTGAATATGAATACAATTATTGGATATTAGTATGGCTGAAAATACTGCCTGAGATCATAATAGTTGCAGTAAGGAAACCTGTGGATGTCAAAATGTTCTCCCCAAGTACCCCATTCAGTTTTTTTAGTTCAAGTGTCGTGTAGTAGACAAGTATGACCTTCCCAGTCGTCACCGAATAAAGTTGGGGACTGCTCATGTTAGTTATATACACCAGTGTAGTCTGCGCTGTAATTAATTTAGGGATAACTAGCCATGTGGATGGGGTCGCGGATGGTTGGTATTCTGAAAGCTACACTCACCAGCGATCGTTGCTTCTAACTCCAAGCGACTTTCCATAACGGACTGTCTCTGCGGTACAACATATAAATGAATGAACAATTAATTCAAACATTAAATAGGTTCACTTCGTAATTGTTTGGCTAACCACCGAGGGTAATACGATAATGAAAAAACCATGAACCTCGATATGATATAGATCACTACGGGACCTTTTACTCGTGGGCGTTGAGAACGTTTCACTGAGACTTTTACAAACACTATCTTTAATACAAAGTATCAAATTTTTGACAGTTGTCCCATCATAGGTATAGGTTTTTTTCTGTACATTTCTCTCCGGCTATTCATAAAACCACATTGGCTACCCCTATTACCATCAAATTTTTGACAATTCAGTTTAAATGCTCATCATAAATTCTTATCAAATGGGACAAACCAAGAGTGCACATAATGGAGATTTAACGTAGTTAACATGATACCAACTATATTGGATAGATTCATGTATAGTGTGATACTAATCAGATCAGATACAGCCAATACAGCCATGCTTGATTATATAAATACTGTTCTGTTACACTACTACCTACAAATATGATCATAGCCAAAATGATATTGATCAAATCACATACAGCCATGGATAATAAAATACTAACTACTAGACATTATATATAGTCGTAGTTAACATGATGCTAATGACATTCCAATACTGTCGTAGTTAGAATAATTAATGATATGAGATCATGTGCAGGCATCGGTAACCCTTAGCACTCTGTTCTCAACGAATTGTATTGCTATAGTAAATGTTAAAAAACATAATAGAATAGATCCTAGAGAATGACTAGTCATTATGAACTCGCTACAAATCTGATAAAATATTACATAATACATTATATTAAGATTGGATACAGCCATAGTTAACTTAACACTACTAACAGCAATTATTACAGCAATTCATACATATATTAAGATTGGATACAGCCATAGTTAACATAATACTAACAGCAATTATTACAGTAATTCATGCATATATTAAGATTGGATACAGCCATATCTAACATAACACTAACAACAATTATTACAGTAATTCATACATATAGTAAGATTGGATACAGGCAATTACCACAGTAATTCATACATATATTAAGGTTGGATACAGCCATAGTTAACATAATACTAACAGCAATTATTACCGTAATTCATACATACATATTAAGATTGGATACAGGCAATTACCACAGTAATTTATACATATATTAAGATTGGATACAGCTGTAGCTAACATAACACTAACAGCAATTATTACAGTAATTCATACATATATTTAGATTGGATACAGCCAGAATTAACATAATACTAACAAGATCGGAGACGGCCATCGTGGCCTGCGTGTATGACTTGGATATCTCCTGGAGTATAGCTGCTTCCCTGCAGCATTCATAAACAATGTCACAATGAGTCCATATACGATTATTATTATTATTATTAATTATTATCATTATTATATACATTCCTGTATATATGCTGTGGCCATTGTGCCTGGATAGAGTCCTAGGTTTGCATAAAGGTCATCCACATTAAACAATAAAGATAATTAAATAAAATAAGTAAATAAATAATAGTTAAAAACCAAGATTATTACATATTAATAACATTTAATGCACCTTTTATTATATATGGATGAGTAAAGAAATACAATTTGAGTGCAAATCTCGCCGGCAAGTGGGAGCCAAGAGGCGGAAAATGAGACATCATCCTGATAGACTTGAATATAATCTTAAATCAGCATCTAATATGATAAATGATGCCAAAAAACTTATTCTACAGACCAAATAGAATCATAATCAATCAACAATACAAACTGTTTCTACTTTCCAAAATCTTACTGCCGATACATCTTTAAGACAGACTCAGATAAAGAATGACCCTGATGAATATGCAACCTTTCTTAACAAAATTGACAGGATTCGTAGAAACATACCTCCAGAGCCAATAACTGAGTTTTATCAGCCAATTAATTTTCCATCACTAACTAAATTTTCATGCATAAACTGCGAGGATTGGGCCAAGATAATCCCGAAAAAACTCAAAACCTGTGAGATCACATATTTGGAATTATCCTGTAGCGAAATTATTAAGGCTCCATTACTAAATATAATAAACACTTTTTTCTACTGGTATTGTACCTCATCAAACCAAAATTGCATTGATTAAACTTTTACCAAAACTGTTGATGCAGACATAAATGAGCGCTCGAATTTAAGACCCATATCGAACCTGCTATTACATTCAAAATATCTAGAACAAGCAGTTCACAGTCAGCCCCATCAACATGTCATTTCACATGACCTGTACCCTAAATATCAGTCAGCGTATCTCCAGGGACGCTCGCTTGAGACTGCGCTTACAGACGTGACCAACTCAGTCCTTAACCATGTAGACAAGGACGTAGTGTCCCCGCAGTCTTCTTACATTTCTGCGGCGTTTGACCTTGTAAATCATGATATATTGTTATCATCCCTCGAGATCATTTTGGAATCTTGGGTAATGTCCCAAAGTAGTTGGCATCATACTAAAGATGTGTCATTTTGTGTTAAAATTGGGCAATAATGTCTCGGGTTCATCGACTTAAACATGGCGTACCTCAGGGAAGCGTCTTAGGTCTGCCCTTGTTTCTATGCTATACATCGACGCTTAGCAGATATTATAGATAGCTTGATATAAATCATCATTTTTATGCAGACGATAGTCACTGTGGCTTCCCATAAATCTTGATGACAGTGAAAAATTACAAAATGACATCAGTAGAGTAGAGAACTGCTTTTCTGTGGTTGCAACAAGGATGAATTCTCATAAACTTAAATTAAACACAGAAAAACAAAAGTTAATTTTTTTACATCAAAATATCGGAAAAAACCGACTTCAAAAAATATCACTCAATTTTTTTTTAATCTCACCAGTAAAAACAGTGAAGAACTTTAATTCAATATGACAGCCAGATGATGTACCAGTATGAGGCCTATAGGACCCGCAAAAATTACATTTCATTAAAAAATCTTCTCCCCTTAAAAGTATACCTAAAAATATACCACCTTGACTGTTAACAGTTGTACAAACGCTCAATAAACTATAGAATACTGCATTTTGCAGTGAATATTACGGCAACACTGCCATTTCCTGGCCGAAAGACCAGTGTCCAGCGAACAGAGCTCGTTAACAGTTAATTATCAATGCGTACCGTATTTGAAGGATGCCACTGAGCCAGACGAAGTCACTGCGTACCTGATCGGCCAATTTTTGAATCTCTTTATCAAAGTTTGGTGCGGATCTCTGGAGAACCTGTAGAAATTTTATTATTAGGAATGATGCACAAATATATTTCGTAAATTCCATATTAATATAGGTATCTGCTTCTATATTGATACAACTCTTTATTGGTGCCTCTATCGCAATTTTCATCTGTCCTTATAGTTATCCATATAGTTGCACACTCTAGTCATATAATTTGTGATCTATATTCATGACTAGGTATATTTTCACCAAATTTTGCCATATTCCCATAATCTCATCTCTATCTTCTAGAGGAGGCAGAGTCAACTGGAAAAGAGGACTAAACGCAACCGTGGTCGTTCTAAACACAATTACACAGTCAGTTTCTCTGCGATGATCCTCAGCAAGTAATTTATCCTTGATTGCTGGAAAACACATGTCAAATTTAAAATGGCCAAGTCTATAAATGGTTAACTCAGCGTTACCCGCCTTTATCCTGGTAATTTTTTTCTGTCAGTGTAACGTGAGCCCTATTGTTGTAAATTTCCCGATTCTTGCAGTTTCACCCCTGTACCCGCAATACTGCAGGCCCCAGGAATATACTTGTATATATACAATGTAAGTAGCTGTGTATATACACATATACATGATTCAAAGTATTGTAATTACTATGCAAGTGTGTGCAAGTGTTTTATAGATTTTTTTATATGCAGTACGCGTGAATTTCATACTTACATGCGATTTAATCTTAAATTTTCAATCCTTAAAATTTAATATTGCTAACACTATCTTACATTTTCCATTTACATGTGTTTTGTCTGCCTAAACCTAAACCATAAAACCCTATAAAATTTATTATCATTAGTATTATCGTGGTATTTTGGAGTAAATGTACCTTTTCGGTCGCTTTCATTTTATCCACGATGTACTTGGCAACGATCATGGCCGACTCGATGTCATCAGCGAGGAGTTTATTCTGTCAGCGCAAAAAGTAACCAGACAGTAACCAAAAAAAGAAACGGCTTCAGTTCCATCAACAATACCAAGAGAATTCCAGAATGTATAATATCTATAATACAGGTAAATTCTGTTCAGTCAGCATCAAGATTTTGCCTGTCTACTGACAAATGTGATGAATTACAGCCAGGATCTTTCTAGGCATAAAGGTAAAAATGTATTTAGTGCATTCCTCTATACTCAACGAGCTGTCAACTGTCGCCACCACTGCCATTTGGGGGCAGGTAGGGTAGTGGTTAAACCGTTGAAATTAAATCCACACGACCCGAGATCAATTCCCGGTCTTACCAGCGTACAACCACCTGTGGAGATTTTCAGGTAAAATGCACCTTAAACGCCGTCTGCCTATGGAGGTGCTTATATAGTGCTTTGCACTGTGGTTATATAGGGGTTTCTTCCCTCTGATGAGGCTTCATTTCAAATGCGCTGCGGGTGGTGTACACTGCGCCAGACTTAGTGGGCTGTGCAACATATGCAAGCTGTCTGAAGTTTCATAAATCGTTAAGTGTTTGTCCCACCATAATAACACATGAGTTTCTCTATGTGATGTTCACCACGTGAGCTACTTCGTGAAGTGAGTCACTAGTATTGGCAAGGCCCTAAACAACTGAGTAAGCCCACCCTATCAGTACACACGTCTCCTATTTACAGATTAGTCTCATGGGGGAAAACACATCTTAACCATGAACACCATAACTTCATGTTACTATATACATTTAGCCGAGTGGAGGACATGATGAACAATCGGTTGCTATTAGAAACCGTAGATGTGAATGGACGAGATTCAACTATATCCAGAGATGGAGAGTTTTTGCAACACCAATTTCACCAATAAAAGTGGCCATATTCATCAACATTGTCAGAACCATGGTTGAGGGTTGGATTGTAAAGGGCTTGCAATGGCCTAGACAGTGGGTGAATCGGTACATTTCGTAAATACAACGGCGGCAGAAGTACAGAAATTCACCAAGATGATTCGAAATCACTTCTACCGTTGCATTATTAGACGATATTCGAGTATCTCGTTCAAGGGTTTGTGTTTATTGATGAAGCGCTTCCACGGCCTCCCGCCCTCCCACTTTGATCACATCGAGTGTGAATGATCAATTATTTTAAACATAATTAATTTCAATCAAAAGAAATTCCAGTAGAGCCCGAACGATTTCGCCGTCCGTCTTCAGGGAGATTCATCATGGAAAATCCCCCTCCCCCTCCCCGTTGTACAAGGCACAGACGACACCCTCACCTTCTCCTCCAGCGTTGTGACCGAGTGGCCGAAATGCGGCCCTTTGATGGCGCAACTCGAGCAGATGAGGACCTGTTCGCTCTCGCAGAAATACTCGACGATCTTGTTGTGCAGCTGACACATCAGCGGCTTCTTCGTCTTGCTTTCGTGACTAAAAAACAGGACGGATCGACGTACACCGCGACTGTCAATGGTTCACACATCGCCGACGATTACCACTATCTGAATGGTCAGCGGAAATTCTGCTGGATTTTTATAAGCCACAGTCCGTAGAAAAGCATATTGTTATCAGAAACGACAATTTTGGACTTTAGCAAAATTGGCGCGTTTGAAAACTGTGATAATATAGAACCACATTGAATTACAAATCAGTTATTTTATCCAACATTTATCGGACTTGATGTCTCTCTCCGGTTGTCAAACAAACAGCACAGCTAATCTATACTGCTGAAAAAGGCATAATAATGGTTTATTCATCATTATAAATATTATTATTATTATTTTACTATTCCGAAAATCAAATCAATTTTTATAATTTAGCGGGCGCTAAAAATGGACACACTTTCAATATGTACGAGATTACTTTGAGAAACGCGACCTGTCCCTTAAATTTAAGTTGATCACAAGTAGAGACATATAAACGCCTGCGAGAAAAAAGCCTGGTATGCCTGGTGGGGGTGATAATTGACAGTAGAAAGTAACCTTGCGATTGGAGGGTCTTGAAGTGGGAATGGTTTATGACCTCGCAGGGCATTGGATACGGAATGGACCTGCAATCGATTTATTTAAAGTGAATTAATGGAGTTAGAAATAAGTAGCCAGTACAAGAAATGTGGCCAAAATACTCAAAAAAGTGACACTGGTGCTGTGCTGAAGTCCTTCATACATACTTGATCATCACAAATCACGCATTGGCAGAATTTTTCAGCCAATATAAACTACACCGGCAGAGCTGTGAGAAGCCCATGTCTTAACTTCCTGACTGTTTTAGTGCGGCATTCACTAATTACGGTCAATCTGACTGTAAAAGGTAAAAAGGTGAGCTTTTGGTGCTACTTAATAATTAAATGTCAGTCGCACGTACAACATTGCCCGGTTACATCCCTAAGATATCTTTATAATAAACTATTCCATGACATATCTTTCTCAATATTCAAGCACGAAAATCTTCTTTATTTCCTATTGTAAAGGCCGTCAGTCACCTTCTGGAAACACGATTCGCAGAATTTCCAGTCGCACTTGATACATTGGCACGTAGCTTCTCTCGTGCTGCAGTCATTGCAGAGGGTTGCTGTAAATAAAACAAACCTGTCATATAGTAATGGACAATATCTAACAACGTCTCATAACAGAAGTTAATGTCATTTTGATGATGATATTTTACACCAACTTAAAACAGGAACGGTATAAAAAATACTAATGTAACTATAGCTGCATTCGATTTCAATGTTTGAATACAACATATGTCATTCTATACAGAATTCAATTCTCCATCTTACAATTGCCTATGTAGCACTTGATAGAAAAATAAACATCATTCTAAGTGCTTTTGTCATTATCTATAGAAACACGTTGGAGGGGCAGGGAAAATGAATAATGCAACATACAAACAATAGATATTGAATCGAATAAAGTTAAAAATCATCACTCTGAACTAGAAACCATAATAGTCAAAAAATGGACTGAAAATTATATATCACACTCATAAATTCATTACAAGAACCAGTCAATAAATTTATAAATATATGAATTCATATATTTATTCAAATTATATCTATTACAGTTCAGATGTTCGTTTGAAAACACATATGATTATTGATCATACTGATATAGACACGAACAATCAGCATTACAGTAAAATACTCCAGATAATTCACCAGTCCGAGCACTGCAGTAGCCTTAATCCTAAGAATTTGTGCGCATATATAATTCAGCCCTATATATTTTGGTTAGAACAAATGTTTACATCACCTGCATTCTCTTGACTTTTGCAACTGCTTTTTGGATTTTTAAAAGACATTGCAGCCGACACATTGCCCAAAACTCTGTGAACAAAAGAGAGAATATCATATAAAGTGCCACTTTAATGTGAAACACCAGCAATGTACACCTTGCAATTTGTGAATGGCCGACTGGCGCCTGTTATAGAACTGCCATCCCCTGTGAGTCCTCGCAAACCGTCATTTGCCGAGCTGCGCAAGCGGCTTTAAAGCGCGGGATATAAATGCCTAACTGACGCTTTTCACTTTTTAACCTTCTGCTCTTCGCTAATAAACAAGAAGAATGACGCATGATAATTCAGGCATTAAACACATTTATAAATTACAAGCCTAATCACGCATGCTTTTCAGAAGTTCACAAGATTTTTGGGTGGTGGAAGGTTGATTATTTCTTATACTCCTACAGTATTACGATCTTTAATGTAGTGTACATACTGTCCAAGGAGAGAATTTTCATTAAGGAGCACGCTACCATTGATGTAGACATCCGGGTTCAAACCTGCTATACCAGCTGGTGACATACATGTCACCATCTAAAAAAGTCATTGAATACGCCAATAAAAGTATATTTAACATCATTACAATGCATATTCATGCAAAATTTTATCTGCGTCGATTGTACATTATCAAAATGGCCAAATGTGGAGTTTAAATCAATGAAAATGTGGTAGGTATAATTACAGTCAACACAATAAAGACAAAGATAATATTTGACAGCAAGGCTTATTGGCAAACTTTAATCGAGTGTATTTTCAAAAAATATTCATTCCATTCCATGCATTTATTGCATTATTTTGCAATATAATTAATTATGTGACAATAGAGTGCTAAGGGTTAAACATACCTGGCATTTTGGACATTCAAGAGTCGTCTTCTGAACTCGAGACAAATTAACGATGCATCCTTCACACATTGAGTGGCCACAGTCGAGCAACAGGGGTCGACGGGGAGATTTGGCAGTGTCTGTAAAACACTTATAGGCCGTTTACACTGCTAAATTTCTGGCTGAAATTTCTTGCACTAGAAACATTTTTTTAAAACATTTCTAACATTTGCAAGAAATCGTCAATACTTGTTAGTAATATGGCATTAGAGCAGTGAAACTGACTATGTGTAATGGGATGAATAATGGGACCGGACAATTACTGACGAGTATGACCGTTTGTCGAGACATTGGATACGGCTCATATGGGTGAGACTATATTATTAATTTTTATTGGCTAATGAGCAAATGGCCACATGGTGTTTGGAAAAATGTCAATTTTGATCATTGAAACTGCAAAAATTAGGCCTTGTACTTTTGTTCATATTGAGGAAAATCCAACTGAGACTAACGTGCAATAATGGAACGATATGTATATCGATATCTCGATATTGTCAAAATCTTGATCTCGAAATCTCATTGAGAAATCGGCGAGATTTGGATACCTTAATGAGTTAATGGGAATTAAATGAATTTCTTTATATGTAAAACTGGGGAAGACAGCGTAGCTACTTAGTTTTTATCGCTAAGTAGGTATTAAGTGACGGAATAATATGATTTTAAAATCATTAGTGAATAAATCATAATGGGCGTTGCAGACGGCATTTTATCTGTTTAATACCTTTATGGAAGCGTTGATTACATTTTGGACAAGAGAGATATTTGCCCTTATTCATATCGCTGGATTTTTTTCATCAGCACACCGAGCATTCAGATTGTGATGAAATTCTGCGCTTTGACTATGAGCTTGGTTTTTCCTTGCCGTGCCGTCGTTTCGTCAAAAATCTTGGAAATTTTTGTTTCAACTTTCAGTTTTAAAACCACCGTAATGCTCTTCGTCGTTAGAATCACGAATGCGATTAGTTACGAAATGTACCCCTGTTATGTGCCATAGAGATCGCAAGATTAGTTTATTTTCAACTACCTACGCCGACCATCCCAAAATGACCTTAAAATGACGGAGCAATTCAGACACATCAGCTTAAGTGTTAAAAAATTGACAAACAGTATGCTATCACCAACCTGTATATTTTTACCTATAGTTAGTTAGGTCAGTCTGTAAACGTCCAACGCGGCGAACCGGGGTTCGACCTATACATACATACATACATACAAAATATAGAGTGGGTGTTTGACTCTGTTGTATTGATCTACCAGTGTTTCGGACCAATGTCATGGACATGAGATATGATAGTGCAGTATTGTTTAAACATTTGAAAGGTCAAAAACAAATATTTAAAAACTAATGCCCTGTTGAACAGGCAGCCAGTATAGGGACCACAAATTGGATTTGATATGTTCTCTTTGAGTTGTTGTAGAAAGAAGACGAGCACAACAGCTTTTTTGTATTTTTTGTAGCATATTAATCTGAATTTTTGACAAATTAATGTCAAGGGAATTAATTACATTGTCCAGTTTACTAGTGATAAAAGTGTGGATAAGGGTTTCACATGGAGAATAATCCAGATATTTAGAAATGAATCGAATATTTCCTAGTTCAATATACAACAGGATGGTTTTAGAAATTTGTTGTTGAAAACATAATTGGTTATCAAGAAGAATGATGCCCACATTTCTAACAGAGGTAGTAAGGGATGATTTGAACATCTTTGAGAGTGATGGAGATATCCGGTGTGGTCTGATTGCCAAAGGGAGATTCTATGAGCATTAATTTAGTTTTTGTTGGGTTAATTTTTAGTTTATTTATTGTCATCGAATCATAGATTCGGTCATGGCAATCTGAAATATGGTGAAGGTATGTTCGAGCTCTACAGGACTTTCAGTATTGACTGGTATCCACAGTTGAGTACCGTCAGCATAGAACATAGTAGAGACCACGTCTCCCTATGACTTCACCAAGGGGGGTGGTGTAAGCCGTAAAGAAAAGCGGTTCCAAGATACTTCCTTAGGGGACACCATATGGCGAATAAAATGATTTTGAGCTATTTTCAAAAGTATTGACACGAAAAGATCTCTGAGAGATATAATCCTTAACTCACTCTATGTCCAATCCGACAATTCCAAACTGTTTCCGTAGTGTATTTATAGGAATTCTGTGATCAATAAGGTCGAATGCTGCAATGAAATCTAAAAGTATTAAAATGACAGATTTACCACGATCTCGATACTGCCAAACACTATTTGAAATGTGAAGAAATGAGGTTTCAACAATGAAGTACTTTCTATATGCTGATTGGTATGGGGAGAAAAGTTCATTTTCTGTCAAGTATTTCGTTAATTGAGAGCTGGAAGCTCGCTCGAGAATTTTGGATAAACAGACTAAGTCCGAAACTGACCTGTAGTTCGTCAAAGCATTAAGTAATGTCTTTTTGTTAATGGCTTGATCCCCGTGAGTGATGGAAATTTATGGAATTAAAAGATAAATTCATTAATTGTGTAATGTAGGGTAAAATGACAGGGAAAGATAGTAAAAAAGATTTGAGAACAACGTCAGCAGGCGATGATTTAAGTGGATGTTTGAGATTTCGTTACTAGTAATAGGTCTAAATTCAAAAAATGTGGACCTTCGTCGATCGGTTCCCGAACTGTCAAAAGATGCAAGATCTATTTGTGTACCGAGAGCGTAGTATAGCAAGATAGTGGCGGTTCGTGTACGATAAACGATGCATGAATAAACTAGTAATATTATTAATATGTAGCTTATCGCGGACAGAAAGTTAAGTAAAATATATGAGCGTTTCGCAAATCTTCGTTGTTTTAGTATTACACCCTGTAGCTTCGTTATTTTGTTCCGTATTAACCCCTTGGTTGTTGAAAAACAATATTCCGGTTCAGCATCCGCAGTTAAAAATGAGATAACTCCCAATACTATTCCACTACTCAAGACCCCGAAAGCGTAGTGAATGATTGTATAAAGCATTGATTTCACTGGCTGCAAGGCAATTCGATTTACATACTAAACTCAAAGTGGATTATTCTGTTATTTGGCACTGACCGGGAAAGGCTCTCTAAGTGCCGCAATTGTCATCTAGGTGGCCGTCTGAGGCGCTGAGTTTCCTCCGCTGAGTTGCTGATTGCTTCCATTCACGGTGCGTTGTGGCTAATGTATATGAGACTATTATCGTAGGTTGATGTACAGATGATATGTGCAGGAAAATCGCTAGCCTACATTAACTTGCGAATAACTATGGTGTTTGTTAATGGATGTATAATCTTATCAAAATGATTACCAACGTTGTTTTAAATGATTTTTGCTAGGCCTATTTACGTAGAAAATACGATCATCCCAAAGTATCCCACCCGGACTATTGTCGAACACGCATCCACCCTCATGATCTAGTTTATTAACTGATGAGAGTTAATTTTTTCGTTGTTCGAACACCACATAAATATTGCAACGATATTAACAGTTCCACCATCCTCTTTACATACCCTATAAAACGAATACTCACGTTTTTTACACTGATACCATGGGTCTAATGCCGTGAGATATATTGCAGGATCACGGTATCTTCATGGTCGTATCCTATCTATCGGTGAAGTAGCGAGTTTGCTAAAGAAGTTGACATGTCACGAACGAGACATCACATTATTCTTTTGTGCGTCCTCAAACTTCAGGTTGGACCTAGCGTATTTCACGATACATAAGTAGGTATTTTTCTTTATCTTGTCTACACAAACTCGAAAGAAATGCGGTATATCTACAACGCAGCTCCTTTCTTTACGGATAACAGTCTGTCAGACTAGTTCGCTAGAAGAAAAAATGATTAAAATGAAAATTCACGGCATATTTTTGTTTTTTACCACTTGACACAAGGCCATTTCCTAGGTATTGCAAACATAAATTGCGTAATTCCCGTTAGGAATTCTGTTGTATTGTTCATTTCCCAAATGTTCCGCACTTACTGCGTTTCAACATGTCTGAATATTAATTAGTTGGGGATAATCGCCGCTCGTTCGCTTTTTTTGTGATACCACTCCCCTTCAAATTTCCGGGAACGTGAATAAAAAATTCATTTAGGATACCCAACAAAATACACCTACCGTATATACTCACTTATACAAAAGTCAATTTTAGCGTTGACCCGTTTATAAGACGAGGCGAACTTTTATTCATAATACAGTACTGGAAATGTAA
>WURV02166145.1:0-14917 GCA_011762755.2 Epimenia babai
CCTAGAAGATATAATAGCCTAAAAATACTAAGATGCACGCAGTAGACTAAAATCATTATAGAACTAAATGGTATCACCGAATGCTTTTCAGAGAAGTGGAATTGAAGAAAAACATGTAATACATCGGGTAGTAGACTAGAATCATCCTAAAACTACAGGGTATCACTATATGCTTTTTGGAAAAGGTAGGTTTTGATAGTGGACTTGAACAGAGAGAAACTTGTAATAGATCATATAGATGGGGGACGACTTGAACACTAAACACCTATGGATGTTTCTCTGGCTGAACTGATTCTTCAAGTGCGCATTATTTTGGCATTTTTATCGGCTATCACCCAATGGATAAGTACTCGCTATTGAGTTTCAGCAAACCGTTCACCACTTGGGTCTCTGCCCTCCTACGTATAATGATAAACCTGTCTTCATGTATATTGTACAATAACAGTACCGATGTTGTTCCACTTGAAGCGACGATGGCGACCGGCACTGTCGCTATACAAGTCACCATCTGGCAAATACATCTCTTGAAGTCGCAGCATGTCGCGCTCATCCTCGTCTAACACCTGCTTCCTGTTGGATACAACATGAAAAATATCTAAAAATGCTCTAATATTATACAAATACAACCCGTTTAAGTCGATATACACCAACTGACTTTCGAAAATACCATACACTTTATGCTAGAATAGATCGTTAAATGAATAAATTTAATAGTATTTCGATCATTATTATAGTTCCATTACTTTTATCACTTCCAGTTAGTAAATATAACAGTAGCCTGTTAACCGTTCTTCACCAAATTCATACACAAGCAATAATAACTACCAAATTTCATTATAAAATTCACAAATTTGTAGGAATAAATGTCATCATTTATTAATCATGTCATATTGTCATAACAAATACAGGTGTTTGAAAATGTAGAAAATGTACCTTGCGCAAAATGTTCAACAATAACGTGGATATCGTACTGGAAAATGTTGATATTGATCATTTAAAAGAGGTGCTCAAAACATCCACCGCCATGCTCCACACATCCGTCTATCGCTCTGTTTATGAAGTCCCATTCTCGAACTTTTATATATTTATATATATATTTATATTTATATAAAAGTTGACTTAGGTTATAGACTTATAACATAGGAAAATCAGACATAAGGTAATCCAACCTCGGTAATCCAGTAATTCTGGTTATGGCGGACTATTTGGAGAACCAATTTTTGTTACTTAAAAGTACAGTTATGATAGATAATATAACAGATGACTGATAATTATGTTTCTGTACCTGACAGCCAACATTGTAGTAGATTAAGGATTAAAGTACTTTGCATGCTGAGACTAAGGAAATCGTTACAGTACTTCTAATAACATTATAATTAATTTCCCCCTGTATAGAACTGATTGTGTTCTGGTATTGTATTTATATACACAATTATGCAGGTTATCTAAAGAAGACAACTTACTGGTGGACACGGCCGACTTGGTTCCGCAGTTGATCTTCAGACAGCTTCACCTCACTATCTGCCAGCTCTGTCTGGAGCACATCATCGTCTGCTTCATTTTCATCCTCTTCCTCTTCGTCACTTCCAAACTCACTGCCTACAAGAGGAATGAATCCCATTGCTGGATATTTTGCACATTCCAATGTACGGGTAAATATACCAGGGAAATTTATCTGTAGTAACACTGATTAATAAGCGGTGGCAGAGTAAAATTGTTAGGGCTTGCTGGTATCTTGTAAAAAATATTTAAAAATCTGTGGTATACTAATATTACATTTTTCCACACCAAATTAACGCTCTTGGACACTGCATAGGGAATAGGCAGGGCCATGTGGGTCTATCACTGATGCTTTAAAATACTCTCAATTAGAGTTTATTGAGTCTAGTATGGATTTCATTAGTGCTGTATGTGAAATCAACTGCTTCCCACAAAAACATATTGTAAAGTGATATCCGTGCATTATAACACATCAATCGTGTCATCTCTAAAACAATTTACCTGACAACTCTGCTTCATTCTCTACAAAATCATCCCGTATTTTCCTGCAAACAAATTGTGAGCTGGGAATAACAACTGCCTATATCTAATATAATGCCTATTTCCATGTTTATAGTAAAAATTGGCTACATGCAAAGTAACATATTTCCATTAGATACAATTTATGTGTGAATACTATTAGGTTATATGATGAGAATAACAAGCAACTATCAACTATGTTGGCATGTGGTTGAGAATAACAACGGGCTAATAACCGAAATGCAGATAGCCTGTTCTTACTCTCACCTCACAAAATTATACTAATATGATCAGTAAGGACTTACATAACCATAATGTTTAGGTTGGAATTTAGAATACCCTGTTATAATCTTCGGAGAGGGGTGAAGAAAAAGTTCAATACTTATGAGTTTAGATAGAAAATGGCTAAATTAAAGCACAGTGACAACTTGCGTGACATTATACAGCGAGCAATTGAATAATAAAAGGAAGTTGTGTTGAAAGAGGGCAAGTTATAAAATGAGTTTAGATGGTGTTCAGATGACCCGTCATTAGCTAAGGCCTCCTTTCTTGATGATATATTAAAACATGCAATAGGACAATAATGTCCCTCTTAGGTCTTCACTTAACTATATTTAATATAAAACAAACCCTTTCTTTGCAACAAATCCTTTAAAGAATGTCTTCTCTTTCAGCATCACATGAGACTTTCCATCATTGTTGTCATCTTCATCCATGTTGTTTTCATCATAATCCATATCGGAGTCCATTTGCTACAATGGTAGCCACCAATACAAAACACAACTGAATTGTACTCTAGATATAACATCATTATTACAACATATTAACCTTTATTGCACTAATTGTTGGATTGATCCACATTACCATAACTTTTACTGTGAATAAGATTTTGTAATCTTCTGTCTAATTGTATTGTCACAAGCCCCCGCTTAAATGCCCTGAGTTATTACGGTAAGTGGAAATAAATGCAGCTTAAGTGAAAAGGCAGTGATAGAGTGCGGCCTTCCACCATGGCAGCTACATCTACAAAAATTGTTACAATATACACAGTGTACTGATTATCAACCCGTCACATTGATGCAATTAATGCACATTTTGAAAATCCTATAAAATTCAGGTGCAATCCATACAAATATACTACTGAATCCAATATCACTACTGAAATTAAATGTTTCTTCTTAGGCAAATTTTATACAAAACCTCTCATAACTTGGTGCATAAATACAGACTGATATACAGAAAAATCAACACAGCACGACAGAGCAAAACATAACCTTTATTGGCAGAAGTAATAGATGGTTCGGAAGACTGAATGATTTTAATCGTGATCAAATTGAACAAAAACATTCTTTCAGTCATGGTAAATAGTTTTGCATAGAAGTGTGGCTTGCCCTGTTAGCCATATTGTAAATACGACAAATATAAAGGTAACACCTTCCTTGACTAACTAATATAGATTGAGACAAGCTTTCGTATAACGAGTATACTTCGTCAGGTGCAATGATAAACCAAAAGTAATTGTTTTCACTGTTTCACAGTGTATTAGTACAGTGAAGTGGTCATGTGCTTTATTATGGATAGACAGAAATGACCATGAGCGATAGTCTGACAGCTAATTCCATAGTTTGTGCAAGAATGTCACGACTACAGACTTGCACCTTTTACTGCTTGTATATGCTACAACACGCTATTACACTTTATTTTTGTAAAATAAGGCTGCTGTATGAGAGTAAGCAACATAACTACATTATTTTCTTGTTACTCATCGATCGTGATCTTATGAAATGAAATAAATTTATTGAAATCAATAAAGAAAAAATATTGGAATCTCCACATACAAAATATTTTATTTACATCACAAAATAACTTACCCATATACGAGATGTTTTGGACCCTTTAACTGGACTCAAAACGTCAAATTCTTTGTCTAGAGTATCATCTTTCTCGCCATCATCATCATCATCATCATCATCCAATTTTCGTTTATTTCGCTTCTGACTCTGACTGAATGGCTCCTGACTTTCTGAGCTGTATAACAATGTAAAGTACTACATTATAATATCATATATATATATCATATAGCCAGTGTCGTGGGACCATCGTCAAGTGTTTGAGACGAAAGAAAATTAAGATATACAAAATGAATGATGGTCATATTTACTTATTACTTGTGACTATTTTCCACTAACCCTGAAGTCTGATCGTAGATAGAAGAAAAGACAACACCCGAAACATAAAGATAACTATAAAAATGATACGATGAAAGCATCGTTTATGAATTATTCATCATTTATTCAAATACACAGGGTGCATTTTATTCCTCCGAAAAAGTCTAGCTTATGTGTACGATTGCCTGCAGCTTGCATACACCGGCTACATCCTGCAGCTATTTTTTCATTTATTTCCCATACACTTATGCCGCTCCAGGGTAGAAGAATCGTTAGGTAATTAGAATAAATGTGACCTTTTGACACATTTAATTATCAGAGCAAAATCACTTATGCCTGAAAATAAACCCAGATTTGTAACAGAGTCCAGAAATGGACTATCTGGCATTATGGGGCACCGCTTCACCAAGTAATCATAATCTACAGAAGTAAATCATTCTACGTGTGAACTTCTCGATTCATTGTAGTCAACGTGCTTTCTCACCTACAAATGCCTTACCTACACCGGCCCCAAGTCTCTTAGCTATCTTATAATCGTGCGCACACCTGCCAAAAACACGAGACAGTCAACTACGTTCACTCTTGTCCCCAAATCTAAACACATCTACTTTGCTGACCGCACCTTCATCGATAACTCTGCTCGACTATTTAACCAGTCTGGGGTGTACTCACTCATCTACAGCGAATGTCCCTGAGCACAGTCCAAGTAACTCGGTCATGCCCTGAGTGGATGGAAAAGTCGTAGATGATTCATCAAACAATGTGCGGTTAGTTTTCTTGTTATCCACAGACGGCATAGGTTGTGTGGAGAATGTTCCGGAACACAAGCCTAACAGTTCATCCATGTCCTCCCCACCAGCCTCGGTCGGTGAGCGGGGTTTAGTAAAGTCAAAACTGATACAAAAATGAATACAATTTAGTACTTTGTTAATATATATTTGAATAATTCATGCCAAGACTTAAAATTCCATTCCTAACGAATGTATAGTAATCTATTCATGTTAGAATATTCATGTTGATATTTCCTAGAATATCTCCGTTATTGATGGACATGCAGTTGCTGTTACAACCCACTCATTGAAAATTTAACAATGAGAAACATTAGCATTTATATGAGCAGTATTTTAGTCTTGCCAAGTAGCGCAGTATTCCGCCATTGCTAAGTGGTGCAGTAAATCAATCTGGATACCAAACTCACAGATCGCGACTTGCGTGTTGGGTGTCATCCCCACTCTCCACACTCATGTTAAACAGTCTTGGTGGATCCGCGCTTGTAGTCTATGAGAAAACACCATATACAGTACACACCTATAATTATATGCACAAACATCTTATCAATTTTATGTATTATTTCAGAAATATAATCGGTATATCATATTATTTCATTGTTACAACATACTGTAGTGTCCATTTTCTCAGTATGGTGTGGCCTTTCCCGTGTTTTTCTTCAAACATGCGATTCTCCTGGTCATGCTCTCAAACGCATTCTCTTGCTGAAATATCGGTTCCTGTCTCTTATCACCTGGGCTAGCTTGGAAGTAGTCCCTTGCGCAAGATATTCAGGTAACTGTCTGACTATTACATTTTTCTTCGACAATGATGGTTTTTCCGCACACCTTTTTGATGTAAAATTAACTTCTACAAGCCTTCTTGAAACTGGCCTAGAAATCCTCTTGCCTCCAGAATTTCTGAACTCTTGAGACATTGTTGTCAAAGTCTTTTTACGATGCTTGATAACGGTCAATTTTAATCTCCTGTCATCTCGATCACATGTAACCCTTGGCCTTCCGGAAGCAAAGTTTTGAGCTATCGCTCCTGAAACTTGGAATGTACAACCTAATCTCTGAATTGTCGACGTGGGATCGTTGATATTCTCCGACTTAAGAAGCTTTTGCCTTATGACCTATGAATTTTTGGCACTCTTAGTAGACGTACTGCCAAACTAGTAGCTATACAATGCTTCAAAACAAATAGCAAAGTAAAATGGCATGCCATTTACTTAATTTTTTGCGATTATGACATCACATGGGATTGTCCCCATAACTGGTCAACCTATGACTGGTCAGCATACCTTACATATGACTCAATATAAATTTTCATTAAGACCTATTTCATCTACGATTACAGCATTTTAGCATTACAAGTTGAGTATATTGCATAAATTTAAATCGTGCACTATTAGTTTTGGTACATATTGATCTGTGACAAGTCCATACATGGAAATATATGCTACCACACTTCATAATGATGTGATGTTCATGAGATGTGATAAAAATTAAAACACTAATTTTTTGCCTAGGAGTGCATGTACTTGTGTGATGTTTCTTTAAGTCTGTCCACCTTTTGAGAAATGAAGTGGTTAATTTTGTAATGTTTCATAGATTTGTTAGTTTAGATCAAATGGAGTATCTTAGGAAAATGCTTCTTCATACAAAATATCTTTTAGATTATAATGGTAAGACAAACTAGTACATAGAGTATGTAAAGTACTAGGACTGGCCTTAACCTTCATACTGCTGATGGTTAATTACATCTCCAGATCAATCGTATTTTATTTCAGTGCTTCGAGGTTTAACGTAAATTGCATGTAGATAGTGGTGAAACAGTTCATAACACAGAATCTAACATAATATAATGTCATGGTTTAGAAAACTTTTCTTGAGAGATGCAGGCAAATAGTATGTGTGAAAATCTATTATTAATATGGATTTTTGATGTTACCTTGATACTGCATTGTTTAGGTGCAAATAATCGCGAGACTGGCGTAAGATCTCCGAAGCTTCGGTTCGTGACGTCACTGACACCACTGAGGGATGATTCGCATTGACTTGTTTCGGCATCGGTTGCGTTGGATTTGGTGTCACAGTCGCGTGTAAGAGAACACATCGATGAATTCAGGGTAGCGTCTGTGTTAACACCAACAAAAGTGAGGCTTCGGGCACATGTAAAAGTTGATAGGCTATTATAGTTAAAATATTATTAAAGTCTGCTTGAATATTCTGCTATCTAGTCTACAAATGGTATATATTTATAATGGTATGCTAGTACAGAACAGAAATACGATTTTTTTTCTCATAAAAGACAATTAAAATTGACTAAATACTCACGTTTTACCATTATATTTGTGACATGTGTCTCACATTGTTAAAACTACTAATGTATGCTATGTTATCAAATTTTTTTCTCAATATTTATTTAATATCACCCAGTAGCAGATTTTTGTGTTTTGTTATAAATTTTATTCATAGTTTCACATGAGACTGGCAACAGAATTCTGGCGAAAATAGAGTGAATTTTATGACTGACCCAAATTTTTGGTGTCATCTACTTTGACACTGTGGCCACTCTCTTCCTCTTCATCATCACTCAAAAAAATAGCTTGTCTTTTCCTTTTATTGATGGCCACCAATTTGGCTACAATGACAGAAAAACCATCGAAATACAGTACTTGAAATTATACAAAATTTTTCAACTACAGAATTGCTAGAAAATAAACATGCTTGCACTGGGAAATGTATTTTATAAATGTTCATATATTTGATTAATTCCCCATAATATGTCTGGTCACACACACACACACACATATATATATATATATATATTTATTCAGTCTCATATGGTTGCTTGGTGAATCAGCAGTCTACGATTGAGTTCAACAAACAACAAAATGCTTATAGTGTTACTGTCTGTACTAAAGCAATTTGAAACACCTAAGGGATGGAATTCAAGATCTAAAATACACAAAAATTTAAAAAATGTCAATATACTAAATAACCTTCATATAACAACTTGTAAAAACAGACTTTTTAACCAGTCAGATGTACGTACATTCATCATTCACATCATCGTCACTTTCATCTATATCATCCTCGTCATCAGTGACATCTAAGCGTAACTTGACATCGCTCTTAGCAACGTCATTGCTGTCTTCCTCTACGTCATCCTCTGAGGCTTCGTTGTCAATCATTTCATTAGTCTGGAAATCATCAAAAATGTGAGAGCTGAATAGAATATCATCATAACAATGATAATAGCTGAGGAAGCATACAATACACAGCGCATTTATGTAGCAGAGAGAAATTAACTCCATCACAACATTCACAGTAAGCAATGACAAAATACAGCTACTGCGATTAGTCTATAGAAAAGGGAGGGGTTGTCCTAATAGCATATGTATGTACTGTATGTATGTATAGGCTGAGTACCAAGGTGATCATTGCGTGGGCCACTCATGGCCTCATACAAAACTAACCTATTAATGTGGTTAACATGACAATTTCATTAGCCTCACTTATATAAGAGGTGGGGGAAATACCTAGTCTGAAAACCCAGAGTCTGGGCAGACAAATGACATTTTTCCGTTCACGCCACTGGTTCCAAACGTCTACATAGGGCTACATGCCACAGACTAGGCGGAGTGTGTGACATATGTAGCCCTATGTAGACGTCTCATATACAAGTCTATGAAAAGTTACTGGTTATTTACAATGAGATGACAGAGCGGGGAGGTAAACGATGTAGAGACCATACATAGAGCATCACTGCAAATGTCAGCGGGAAAAAGCCCAAACAACCACTGTAAAACCACGACCAGACCCCCAGATTAGCATTTGTAGTGTGATTCTCAGACTTCCTAGAAGCCTTCTTCATAAGCTCTATTATTAAAGCCCAGCGCCGTGAATGAACGATCAGCCTCTATTTAGGTGTAATGCCTAGTGGTATCAGAAACACATTTTTGAATGATACCATGAATACAGTACATCTTTCATGTCTTCATCTTCGTCTTCTTCGTGAAGTCGCTCTTCCTCATCCCACTCCTCATCAGACTCTTCACCATCTGTCATCTCCGCTTCATCTTCCTCTTCCTCCTCCTCCCCCTCAAACCCACCAACCTCATTATCCAACTCATACAGTTCGATACGTTTCTGCCTGGCAGCCTCGCGTTTCACCCTCATGCCAGCCTGAAGCTGCTCCTTCAGAGAATTCAGTTTATGTCCAGAGTTTGCGACGATGGTCGGTGGTGTCTCCGCATTATGGTACGTGATCGTGTTCAGTTTCAGCCGCTCCTCATTCTCACCAGTGCGTTCTTTTTCCACGATGCTGCACAACAAAAGGTTCGCATGAAAAAATCAAATGCATTTAGTAACCTACGGTATTTTTGCAGTAGAAAAATGTGGTGTCTGAGACACTCTCATATGTTAAGTTACAAAATTTTTACACACACAAAACCAGCAGTGAAAACACACATGGCAGTGAAGTCAAGTAATAATAATGAAAATAATGATTCAATTGTTTTGGAGGCGCCCTAATAACTAGTATGTCTCTAAAGCGCATTTATATATATACATTTCTTGTGATAACTTATTATATTGTATAACACAATATAAAGTACGTATATGTTAAATTATAGGCCTAACACAACAGTCATATGGAATGGAATTTTATTTATTTATAGTGCCCTTCTAATTACTAAAATCACCTAGTCATGAAACCCTACGTGAACAGCCACCTGCTGTTGATAAACACTCACTTGAAGGGGAGCACCCACCTAGTCATGTACTCTGGTAATGCGAACACCCACCTGCTAGTGCACATTCACTTAGTCAAGACTCACCTAGCAGATAACACTCACCTAATAGTGACATCTTTGTTGCCACTTGGATTACGCCGTTTTGTAGAGTGACTCAAAAATCGGTTGACAAATTTCATAATCTTTGGGTCTTGGGGAGGTGTGTCCATAGGTTCATCCAGTGTCACAAACCCATTTACATCACCCGAGAGTCTTGGCGTTATATTAGGAATCGTTAAAGCAGCTAACTTGGGCGTAAGAAAACTTGACCGCTTCAACTGTAAAACCGGACTTTCAACACTACTCACATTGGCAACACCAGCTGAATCAACAGTAGTATTCATGCTGGTTCTACCCACTTCACTTCGTTTTGGACTGATAGACTTTCTACTGGTGTCCTTTTGACCTTCATCAATGCACGTTCTGACGGAGGCAGTTTGACCTCCAGGCTTTACTTCATTTATGCCAGTCTTAGTATCGTTTAAACCTTCCTGTAAATTGTTATTGTCCCAATTTGTTTTACTCAAAATTCCACAGGCAATTTTCCCGCAGGGACCATCGGAATTGCCGGGAATTTCACAATCATCTTCATCTGACTGAGTTTCATCCAAAAACAATCTCACATTTTCTGTAGTAAAACCAATATCGCTTTCCGTCAGATCATTCGACTGTTTCTGTCTGGTAAACAGAGATTCAATGTCATTGTCAATGACATCATTGCCAGCAATACCTTTTTCCATATCCACTCGATTCACCGTGGTTTCTGTATCAATAATGAGGTCGGGTAGTTCATCTTCATCACACATATCAACGTCACAACCATCCACTAAACTCTTATCACTAACGCATCCATGTGTAGATTGCTCCTTGGGTTTATCATGCAAATCAGCACCCCCTACACAAGTGTTCTCCATGCAGAGATCTGCTTCATCCACTGATGTACCTACTCCATCAGAATGCTCAGTGACGGTCCTTTTGTCATCTACTCGAGCTGTTTCCGCATCACTTCTCGACTCTGCACTATTCTGCGTGATTTCGTCATCCTGAACTCTTTGGAGATTCCTCAATCTTTCATTCTCTTCATACCAAGATAAGTTTCTGCAAAAATTCAATTATAACTATGTAGTAACCAATTCCCACCTGAAAACATGACAACAAAACAGTGCATTATCAAATCATATAGAGCTACAGTAACTGATACATTGATATCAGGCACCAAGATGTTTAACGGAATATATATTATATTGTAAAGGCAAGTGCTAATTATGACAATATTTCTACAATTTAGTCCGACTGTAATCTTACCGAAAAATCCTTTTTCATGGCTTTTAGTTATTAAGAATAATTAATTTTCTTCTCACTTATAAACTAAAGTATTGGTAATCAGGATATGGACTCAGGTATCCCATATAGATTGTGACCCCTCACACAGATGAGTAGGATCTTTTAAACATATTTAAATTTGCTCACTTCTTACACAAGAATTTCTTGATTGAGTGGACTTATAGAATGACTGTGTTCTAAAAAACTTCTCAATGTGTGACTGTGGTTTTAAGGTATTTTATAGGTTTGGATGAGATGGCTGAGGGAATATTGCGCAACCTGTATGCAGATGCACCACCAATCTGTCGAAGAAGCTTGCGTTTCTGTCTGGCATGAGAGAGGAAGTCATCGAGAGATTTGCTTTCTGGTTGGTGGTACGGCAACTTCAAGTGAGAATCTGTTGCCATGGCAATGAATCAGGCAAACAATATTACGATTGATGCAATAATAATAGAGACATATTAACAATGAAATGTTTGTCATGGCAACATATAATCCGATAAGAAAATTCATGCAATGATTGACAAATATGTTGCATTTCCACACCTATGCATAAAGTAACCAATAACAGTACTGATGCAAGAAATAAATAAACATTAAGAAATAACTAAAATAATATATGAATATATTAAACTCGATCTTTCCAGTGAAAACACTTGATGAAGTCACCTCGTATGATGCGCTGAGTCTCAGAATGTAACTCCAGAACAGCCGTTTTACTCTTCCTCAGGGCCAATTCACGCTTGGCTTTCTTTGATGCGCCCTTACAACACAATGTATTTACATTTGTCAATAGCAATGGTGAACAATGTTGAAAATGGCCTAAACTTGCAATGTACAAATGCACCAACTGTGGTTTAATACCTAATTGTATTTAAGGAATAATATTGCCAATTTAAAGTTCACATAAGTTGCCATGTATCTACAGGGTAACATCAAATAACACAACCTCTTATATAAAAAGTCACAACATAAAATTCACAGATGTATGCACAATACGCCTGGAATTGTGTAGAGCATTATAGAGTGCCATTGTGCATGCTATTATAGGCGCTCCACAAAGCTAACCTACACCAAGTCTAGAATATTTATAAGGGTAGGGGAAAAGGTTTCGGTTATTCACACCTGTAGAACTCTCCGCTTGCTAACTAACTCTCTACCCATGTCACAGTGTTCTGAATCTATGACAGGTGAGGTGATGATTATGTGGGATGAGGGTGAAGAAGGTAGTGAATAACCACCCATAACGCTTTCTTTCATTCAAGTTCAATGATTAAACCCCATGATTACCTACTCCCGATAAAAAAATATTAGCAGTACAATTTACTATATTCAGTAAACTATTTGTGAGGCCCAAGAATGCTTCAAACCCCATCTGCCCATGAAGCCCTGCGTAACCCTGGCAGTGTGGTTATGTAAGGACTTCTCTCTGACATTCATTGCTATGTTTCATATGTTCTCTGGATGGGCTTTCCGCTATATCATTGCAAAAAATCCTCAACTATTACTGAGTTAGCAGTGTGTGTGACATATTATATAGGCATTTGGAACCAGTGGCGTGAATGAACTATGGTCAATTGTTTGCCCAGACCCGGTGGGTTTTTCACTACGGTGTTTCCCCCACCCCTTTAAGTGAGGCTAATTCATTTGTCATGTTGACCATATAGCATTGTAAAAGGCCAGGAATGGCCCACACATCGATGACTTTGATAATCAGTAAACATCATCCTAACTAACAGCACAATTTGGATGAACTTAATGCAAACCTGCTTTAACCTGGCTTTAAGTTTATCACTAATGACAGGTTCATCATCCGAGTCTTCCGCAAAACCTTCATCTTCGTTTTGTGTGTTTTCTGTGTTTTCTTCAGGCACATTCTCATCATTCTCATCCTTATCTTCGTTGTACTTGGCCCGCTTTGCTATTTCAGTGTCAGATTCTGTATTTAATGAAAACAATTGGATCATTATATTAGTTAATTTTGGTGGTTAACTTTGTTTTTTTTTGTGCATTCGGTTTGTTGTGTGTAATGTTGGACAATCTATACAAATCCTCGAATAATGATAAAAAATGATGTAACTATATTTTAGATAATAAAATCATTATACTGTATTAAACAGAAATACGCATGGGTTTTTGGCTTTTGAAATTTCTTAAAAATGATCTGTGACATAAATTGTGAAATGTCTTATTTCTGTAAACAAATTTCAACTTTTGCTAATTTTGTAGAAACATTGACAATGGTAGTAAAATAACACGATTGAAATTACCTAGTTACACATTGATAGGCCCCCTTATAGGCTGATACCAGCACAGTATAAATGTACATTACCTTTCCATAAATTGACATTTATGTTTTAGAATGCACATGAGAAGATGGCAAATTGGAATAAAGACGATGCATTAAAAACTGATGTGACATACAAGTTGCATACAATTCAAGTACAACAGATACGAAGCTGGTGATATATGCATCACTGTCACACCATTGTAAACATTCTCAAGAGAAGGCAATCAAATGTCACATTACTTAAAGTCTGAATATGCACAGAGGATTTTGCCTGTTCCTGTCTAATGCTGTGAGAAATTCGTGATTTTCGTGCTTGAATACAGAGAAAGGTATGTATAGAAGTGGAATATCGTCAATTTCATCTGAAGCAACGTTGTAAATATGACTGACATTTACTACCATTAATAAAGTGGCTCAAATATTTTCCTTTTTTTTTCAGAATAAGTGACTACACATAAACCACCATCGACTGCCAAAATAACGGAATTGGAATAATCCAACAATAGACACCAAGGAGAGCAGCATTTATGATACTGACAGAAGGAAATATACACACCATTGTGGAAAGAATCACAAGCAGGGATATTAAAATAGTGAGTTTAAATATGGTGTAAAAGAGCTTTATGTTTAATAAACTGTACCTTAAAATATTAAGGTGAAAAATTCTCTATTCAATCCTGTTAAAGGGCGAGTATGAAAGAGTACTGCATATACACCATTATATTAGAGTATGATTTCTCATTATATACATTTAATGTAAATATATAAAAGTACTGTACCTTCATCAACATCAAAGATGTCAGAGTTGAAGAGTGTGGAGTTCATCTATAAAAAAGATGATCAAATAAAAATCAATAAAACTATAGATACATCAATAATTATTAGTGAAGAGCAGAAATCCAACTAATTTCATCCAAAGTACGGATTCACCAAAACAGTCAACTAGGTACATGAATAGAAAGTAATTATAGCGAAAGAGGGGGGGGGGGGTAAGGAAAGAGAGGGGTAAAAAGATAAGTGGAAATATGTCTGTCCCATCAGTGTGTTTACAAATAACACTTGCTATTTGTGATATTGACTTGACTGATGTAGCTTAGATCATTATGGAATTGAAGTTGGATAAAATTTAGGTACAAACGTTGTTTGCAAATGCGCATAGATCTGACATCATATATTGGTCCATGTAAGTGATCACAGGAGAATATCTAATGTATATCAATCGAAGGGTGGTTTACTTTCATGCAACTACAGCTACAGTCCAAGTGAATCGAGACTATTGATAAAAACAGTGCTTTCTTTCTGCATTAACATTTAGTTAGATTTAAGCAATATATACCCCAGGAACAGTGACGTCTTCTTCCACAACTGAAATAAATGAATAAATATTTTATAGTGTAAAATGGACCCTGAAAAAAGTTGAAATCATACGAACCTATAATTTATCAAACCTGCAATTCTTGTACACTGTAATAGGCCTAAAAGAATTGTATATATATATATATATATATATATATATATATATATCTCTGGAGTATTTATTATTGAAAG
>WURV02166156.1:0-14914 GCA_011762755.2 Epimenia babai
TGTTTGGGTAGTCGACATAGAGCATGCAGTTCAATTATATGTGGGTAAAAAATAAGTACAGGACGCAGGATTTGGTAGTCTGTATAGCACTGTCTATGTGTACAAAGTTTGGCCACAAAATACGATCCCCCTATGTGAAGGATGCACGTCAAGAAACGTCAAGAATTCATGTTATGGTAATTAGGATAGCCAATTTAGTTCTATAAATAGCTGGAGAGAAATGCACAGGAAAAACCTATACATCAGGGGTATAGGTTTTTTCCTGTGCATTTCTCTCCCTCAAGAATTCAATTAGTCTCCACAGGTGCTACCTCATTCATTTCCCTTTACAAGACTACTACGGCTACTTATATTCTACCATCAAGAAACCTGTTGGCCTATCCTCGAAGTACATGCGTAGGTCTATAATGGCATAAAGGTATTTCCTTATTGAAATAAAGTGCATTGATGATAGCATTATTTGTTCTCTATAGCGTGACCCCTCGTAGACGTGGCTACGATGTCGAGTTTTGATTGTCCACCCGCAGATGGAAGCAAACACTGACTAGCATGAATAAACACGAGCGATACGTTGAATGAATAAACGCGTTGAATGATATCGGTTGAGAGCGTTTGGTAGAATAGTTAGACGCATTTGATGACATTTGTTTCGAGTTCTTTGTACAATGATACAGTCCCGCATTATGCCATGGCGGTGCGTGATTTTAGCTCTTTGGATCCATAGAAAAACTCAGGACATCAGTATGACCTGTGGCATCCCTCAAAACATCTACTACAAACTTCTTAACAGGAATGGGGACCTTGTCCGGCAGTGGTCCACATTACAGCCAAACAAGGAGGGTCTTACGTACCCACTATCACCCCAATCTTCTGAAATTGCACTGACTTCCTGATAAATTTTGTTATTAACAATTATTTTTTGCATAATGGTTGCCTACATGGACATCAAATGTGCTAAGTAAAGGCTGATTTTACAACATACACAGGGTGGGCCAATTAATCCTGCACCCCAACGTACAGTTGGTATTAAAAGGCACAAACTAAGCGAAAAGATATTTTTTTAAAGGTTTATTTAACTTTATTTACCAGTTAACCTTTAATAACATTTAAAAAATTTTTTTAATTATTCTCTGCAAAAGCATCAACCTCATGAGTTTAAATGGACCAATATGCATTTTTACACAAGTCGCTATTCAACTCTGTATCACATTAATGCTAATGATTTATTAAAATGACTAAATATAATTTTCAGGGTTTTTTTTATTCAAATAAAATGTTTTTAAGCATAACGTTAATTATTTATCATTTTATCTTTTTAGTAGTACTTTACACTGAAAAGTATGCTATGTACAAGTTTCATTGGTCCATCCTGACGTAACGGAATCTAAAGATGCTGTCTCGTATTACAAAATAACCTAATCCCTTCTGGCCAGATCGCGGTAGTTTTTACCATGCCATTTTCGGATCATACGAACGACACTGCTGAAGTATAACTATGTCTAGTCCAGTCAAGCACAAAGTCACAAAAACTAACGAAAGGACATACACCACTCACTAATCACAAGATGGGGAGTATTTAACAATAAGTTACGGTTCAGGTAATACCAGGATGCTAAATTTTATATATGGCTGAGGTAATACCAGGATGCTAAATTTTATACGTATATGGATTATGTAATACCAGGATGTCAAATTTTATATATGATTTAGGTAATACCAGGATGTTAAATTTATATATGGCTGAGGTAATGCCAGGATGCTAAATTTTATATATGGTTTAGGTAATACCAGGATATTTAATTTTATATATGGTTTAGGTAATGCCACAATGCTAAATTTTATATCCTTACCAGTAACATATATACCGACCTGCACATTCTGAAATTCCACGAAAACAATTTACTGTCGATAAAAAGACTGTACAACATTTAGTAGATTACATTTATTTACAACTTTGCCACGAAAGAAGTCTCGATACAAAAGCACGATGTAATAAGTGGCTGCACTCTCAGCAGAGTTTCTCTCGAGTTTACTCCGCCAAAACCAGTTGAATTTAACAAGTAAATAATTTTTTGAAGAATTTAAATAGCGTTCTGTAAACAGATTCGCAAAATGCGACATTGGAAAGCAGCTTTAGTCGGGGTTATTTCCAGACTTAATTTGATAAGAAAAATAACTTTTGAAAAAGCATTCTGGAATCAAATTTGCCAAATTCAACACTGGAAAGCAACTTCACTCTGGAATTATTTCCAGATTCTATGTCTATCCATAAAGCATACATGTAAGCTCACGCTATGTATTTTACAGGGGATCCACAATATCAATGAACCTGCACATCACCTTGAAAAAAAATATGTAAATTTCCAGTAACTCAACCATTAACTCACTCCGTTACCTTCTGTTACTCTTCATAAAGACTTGAAGTTGACCAAGTTTGGTTATTTTATCTTTGCTTTAAAGGAGAAATGTCAAATTTTGTGCAATTTTTTACTAAGTTCAAAAACATTGTAGGATTATACTCAAGTTCAAACTTCAAACCTTCTGTTACTCTTCATAAAGACTTGAAGTTGACCAAGTTTTCTTATTTTTATCTTTGCTTTAAAGGAAAAATGTCAAATTTTGTGCAATTTTTTACCAATTCAAACACATTGTAGTGTCATTCTCAAGTTCAAACTTTTACTATTATTTATCGTTAGTAATAGGTTGACTTAGTATCTTAGTTTTGTAATTCTATCATTCCTTTAAAGGAAGAACAAGATGAATTTTGCGCAAATTTGTTTTATTCTCCAATAAAAAAGATAGCTGTTCTAAAATTCTATCTTTTTTAGTGGCAGAATTGAATAGTTTGGAAAATACGTATATTTAGCAAATAACCCGAATTTAGAGAGAGTTTATATGGCTTTTAGCAATGGTTTGACCTTATTTACAGGTTCTCCATGTCTTTCCTTTAAAAAGTGTGGATAATTTTATAAACGATTTTGGAGACTTAATAACATTTTTGAATTTCTCATTTTTAGCGTCACACATGTACTTAAATGTGGTACAGGTGTCTCAAACATATCTAAACTAAGATAAATCAACGTCAAGGTCAAGAGGTACTGCATTAGCACGGAACGCGGTTATCTCCCCTTAGTTCTACATCTTCAGCTGAAGATAACTTTAAGATAACTGTACAACATTAAATATAATATTGATCCCATCCACTGGCATTTATTATTACAAAGCCTAGATAAGTCACTTATCAAACAAGCATATCAGAGGGATACGTATGCCGCATGAATGACAGCCAATACGCTGCACCTGGTTTTAACCATTACCACACTGACAACTATGTATTACGTTACTATAGCAATACAAATCTGTGACAACAGAGTGCTAAGGGTTAACCCAGCAACACTGCGATAGTATATCCTGCATGTACCTCGCATTATTACCGTAATTTAGGCCATGAGAGCATTAATTATATATTTATAGTGATGACTATGTAGGGGGCTATTTTTGCCTGTAAAAGTGGATTAATCCACAAGACTATGCAAATCGGTGTTTTTGATGTATTTTGTATCTTCTGGGATTGATGCAGGACTACGATTGAATCCAATTCGAGTCCTAACCACAAATACATGAATGGCATTTTAAATGCATTTGACCAATGGAAAATAGCAGCTGTTACCAGGTAAACATAAGACGGTGCAGCATACAAAGATATGGGATGCAGCATGGCTTGACTTAAATACTGGCAGGAGGAAAATATACAAATCCGTGGTTACCAGAAGCAACACAATATTCATTAAAAAAAAATTGGTTTTAATTGAAATTTGGTGCTTTCAAGCTTCGGAGATGCTCGGATTTTAGCGGCGCGCGTCTTGGGTCGTTTACGGTACGCGATTAAATGGCGGAATGCGACGGTGCCGCGGACATGAGTGATGGACAGGTGTGCATTTTTTATATAGAATACAATGTTCTACAAACGCGAGGCTGACGATCTAGGTATAAGTTGGAAACGCGTCTTACGAACGCCCGGTCTTCGAATGTTGAATTAGCCATTGCAAGGTAATGTCTGAAACGTACCAAAATACAGATGCCACGTACGCTATATATGGCACAAAGTTCGAGCTGAAGGTAACGGCTTACTGACCAACTAAGATAGGAACCAACGCCAGTATACCTCATCGGAGTGCATGTGATAATTTATAACGCCCAATAAAGTATGCAGTACTGACATACAAAAGATTCAGTTAATCATTGTCTTAGTTATTCAATAAACCGTTACCTTTACTTTTACATGCATGCATAAATGTAACAAATATTTACAGCTAAGGGCAAGCAGTTAGTGAGTGCTAGGAGCACTGAACCTGTGACCGACATGTCATGTGTACCCCAAAAAAGTAGCCCAAGTGGGCTTTTTACTAAGGTTTTTACGCTTGACCTCTTTATTAAAGACTTCACTGGCTCCTGTGAGTATAAGGGTAGGAAGCTGTACTAGTCTAGTTAATAGTGCATTAAAAGATAAAGCGCAATTTTTTTGTATGGACTATTTTTATTGATCAGAAGTTTTCACATAAACCCTCTGCTTCGGCTTATGGCGGATTGAGTAACAAGGGGGATAATCCGGTAAAGTTCACATAAGGGAGACTATTCGTAGTCGATATTTAGCCAGTCTTGATAAAGCTTTTAAATGCTTTATTTACTTGGAGATATATTTTTCAGCCACAAAAATATGTTATGCCAATAACTTTAGTGCATGAGGTACAGAAAAATGACATTGTGTGATTCTGTATTATGGAAATAGAGGTAGGGTAATAATGTGATTGGCTGAAAAGGGATGAAAAGTTGAGAATGTAGGATAATAAGAATTGATTTATAGTGCCGCTATAACCAGAGTAGGTTGTCACAAACACTTTACAATAATAGAGTGGAATGATACACGTATATATTCGTATGAGTGAAATAAAATCTATAATAAAAATTAGGTATGCTAAAATGTTCTAATTATTTAATGGCAGGTTTAATAAATGTGTCTTAACGCGTGTTTTGAATTGCTGCAGTGATGAAATGAAATGAAATGAAATTTTATTGATTTATAGTGCCCTTTTAACACATGGCTATCAAAGACACTTTAACTTTTGATTGGATATCTCTAACAGAAGGAGGGAGTTTGTTAAACAAAGTGGGAGTAATTACAGCGAATGACCGCCCACCAAACCATACACGTTCATGTTTGGGAATCAAAACGGCGATGCTGTTTTATTGACGAGTTCGATGAGTGGATTTACCCACTGATATTATCTCGGTCAGATATGTAGGAGCAATTTGATGTAAGGATTTGAAGGTAATGATAAGAATTTGAAACTGTCTTCGAGAGTTTATGGGAAGCCAGTGTAGAGAGTGTGGCGCAGGAGTTACGCGCAAGCGGCGTGGTATTTTACACAGAACTCGAGCTGTTGAGTTCTGAAGTTTTTGGAGACGAGATAATTCCGTTTGTGGGAGATTGACAAGGAGACAATTGCTAATTACAATAGTCAAGTCGGGAGGTAATAAAGGCATGAATTTAGGTTCAGTCTGCGTTGGATTAAGGTATTTGGAAATCAAATTAATGTTACGGAGATATAAATAGCTCGACTTAATAATTTAATTTAATAATATTGGATAAAAGGAAAGATAAAAATAAGATGACTTGATTACTGAGAATTTCAAAGTTAATATTTAACAGCAAATCAGATATAAATAGTATTCACATTGAATTGATATTTTGACAAATATTTCATGTTGCAAGAAATTACTGGTGGAGCTACTGTACTGTAATTAACCCATATGGCACCTTGTTTATCCCCCGAAATTCAATACATTTCTACCGTCTATGAGACACAGTTGTTACTGATTGATAATTCATGATAGAAACAGACAAAAAGTAATCGCAGACATCGATATAAACGACGAAATATTCTGTCGAATATTACGGAACTTTTGCCGAGTGAAATTTTGGAAAATTTTTTTTACGAATATCCTAAAATTTCGGGACTTACCTATGTTTTCTTTTTCCTTACAGGATATAGAATAGCAGCAGATTTCTCTGTCGGGAATAGCGGACAAGTTACTGAAAAAAAACAGCGCGTCAAATAAGTGAAAGAACGTCGCAATAAATAGCTTGAAACCGTCGCAGAAGGCGTATTAGTGTACGAATGACGATACACGTACATCCGTCCCAAAGCTCGAGAGAAATGCACTGAAGAAAATTATACCCACTAGACGTATAGGTTTTTTTCCCGTGCATTTGTCATCGGCGTTTCAAAGAACTACATTGGCCACACCCATTAACATCTGTTCCAAAATGTTTCAAAGCACTATCTGCGAGAGAAGCTTATACAGCACTATTCATTACCGAAAACATTTATGATGATTTACAGAAACGAATCAAGGACGCTCAACTGACCACAGTGCCCAGTGACTTCCGTTAGTGACAGTTCGTGGACGTTCAGCAGTGTAAACGCCCTATTTAGTTATTGCACACCCATACCACTATTCATAAATATTCATGACGCGCGTATGTCAGTGACAGGAGTTCAAAACTAGACAGGGATTCAAAATTAGACAGGGGTTCAAAACTAGACAGGAGTTATAAACTAGCTAGGAGTTCAAAATTAGACCGGAGTTCAAAACTAGACAGGAGTTCAAAACTAGACAGGAGATAAAAACTAGATAGGAGTTCAAAATTAGACAGGAGTTCAAAATTAGACAGGGTTCAAAACTAGACAGGAGTTCAAAACTAGACAGGAGTTCAAAATTAGACAGGAGTTCAAAACTAGACAGGAGTTCAAAACTAGACAGGAGTTCAAAACTAGACAGGAGTTCAAAACTAGATAGTTCAAAATTAGACAGGGGTTCAAAACTAGACAGGAGTTCAAAACTAGATAGGAGTTCTAAATTAGACAGGAGTTCAAAACTAGACAGGAGTCCAAAACTAGAGAGAAAACACACTCTAATGACCAGACAAATGGCGCAAACGTGTCACGTTTCAGAACCGGACGGTGATACGGATACACGCATGATGAAGCGGCCGGCGAACTGACTCACAGGACTTCGATGATACCCTTCTCATCGAGGGCCCCGGGCAGGTCACGCTTGTTGCCCAACACCAGCACTGGAATGCCCTGGAGCTGCGGCTTGTCCAACAGATTGTGAAATTCATTTCTCGCCGCCTCGAACTTCGCTTCATCCGCCGCATCCACCATGTACCTGTCAATCATCATCTCACGATATACCTGTCACTCATCATCTCACGATATACCTGTCAATCGTTACCTCACGATATACCAGTCAATCATCATCTCACGATATACCTGTCAATCGTTATCTCACGATATACCTGTCAATCATCATCTCACGATATACCTGTCAATTATCATCTCACGATATACCTGTCAATTATCATCTCACAATATACCTGTCAATTGTTACCTCACAATATACCTGTCAAGCATTATCTCACGCTATGCCCGTCAAGCATTATCTCACGATATACATGTCAATCATTATCTCACGATATACATGTCAATCATTATCTCACGATATACATGTCAATTATTATCTCACGATATACCTGTCAATCATTATCTCACAATATACCTGTCAATCATTTTCTCACGATATATCTGTCTATCATTATGTCATGATATACATGTCAATCATTATATCACGATATCCCTGTCAATCACTATCTCATGATACATCTGCCAATCATCACACTATGTACGTTCAATGAATATCGAACAATAGATCTGTGAATCACGGTCTCACAATATAACTCTCAATCAATATCTCACTATATACCTGTCAACACTATATCTCAATAGACCTGTGAATCATTTTCTCGCAATATGTCCGCCTGTCGTGAGCTCATTGATCACTCAACAGTCAACATATAACAATGTACCCGCCGCTCATTATCTCACCATGTCTGGGTATATCACTATGCACCTCGTACGCGCTAATTATCTCAACCATACATTATACCTCACACGCTTCCTCTATCATTCACACTTCACGTTTCCCACAGAAAATAACAATGCAAGTAGTGCCAATTATGTTCCAATGGCAACCTAGTGTAATCAATCAATCAATCAATCAATCAATCAATAGATCCATTAATCAACCCATCCATCAATCAATCCATCCATCAATCAATACATCCATCAATCAATCCATCCATCAATCAATACATCCATTAATCAACCCATCCATCAATCAATCCATCCACCTAACAATCAATCAATCCATCAATCAATCAATCCATCAATCCCTCCATCAATCCATCCATCCATCATTCCCTCCATCAATCCATCCATCAATCCATCCATCAATCCATCCATCCATCAATCCATCCATCCATCCATCCATCAATCCATCCATCCATCCATCCATCCATCCATCCATCCATCCATCAATCCATCCATCCATCCATCCATCCATCAATCCATCCATCCATCCATCCATCCATCCATCCATCCATCAATCCATCCATCAATCCACCTAACAATCAATCCATCCATCCATCAATCCATCGATCAATCCATCCATCCATCCATCAATCCATCGATCAATCCATCCATCCATCAATCCATCAATCCATCCATCCATCCATCAATATTAAATTGTCTTGTGAACAACCCGAGATTCATTTTTTTATTTGTTTACTTTATTCATCCGTCTATTCAGATGTTTATTTTGATTATTATTATGCATTAAGAAAAACTGTCCTTATTCAACCCCATTTCAGAAAGAGGAAAGGTGGCAGAGTGTGGCATCATTGGCATGTCATTTAAAGTGAAGATGCACCGGTTTTTATTCTCTCGATAATTCTATGTACCAAATGATCCGAGACATTCACGGCGACGTACGATATATTAGATTGTCAGATATTACGGATGACCCCTCATATGAACACTAACTAGTTTCATAGAGTTGTAAAGTGTCTTTGATAGCCATGTGTTAAAAGAGCACTATAAATCATTAAAATTCCATTTCATTTCATTGCCAAACTTTCGGTGGCTCCGACGGGTGTGTATACGAAGGCTTGCGACCAATAGAACGAGATCCTTAATCTCCTACATCACTATCAATTAGACTTTAGCTTTAACACAGCCACCAGCCTTTATAAGAGATTAGAGTTTAACCCACCAAATATACCAATCGAGCTTTAAACCGGCTCAAAGTCCGCGTAGATACGCGTGATTATTTACAACTGTAATTACGCCGTACGTACGGTGGTATGCGTCTAAGGATTGACTTAAATATCCGTTCTATACATAGAGCTTCTAAACGGGACATCAAACAACTGAAATACGGCTTTATTAATTCAATACGTTACGCTAAGGTTCAGTGGGCGGTGTTTGCAAGGTCAAATATCGGCTCGTAATCGAGCGTTGTAATCAGATCGAGCATTGTTCCATGGGTGATAATTTATAATTATGAAATATGTAACAGATATTTGAAGCAATCATTATGACAATGATGTAGAACCATCTATGAAATGAAATTTATTTGATTAAAGTGTAGTTATTAGCTGAGCTGTCAAACACACATGAAACAATAGCCTAATGGTCTAACACTAAAAAGTAATTATTTACGGAAGATAGAATTAACACAGGTAATACACATCAATTTTCGATACTATTATGTATATTTATAGTGACTACGAAATAAATAACAATGTGGAATAATACAGTGGAAAATAGAACAAATATTCAAAAAATGGGATCATATGTCATATGTAGGCAAGGTCGCCATTCGTATGAAGAATTAGAACAGAAACAGGTAACCTCTCGTTGATTCTCGGAAAATTAATGAAATATTTATCTATATTAAGACAAAATGAATGGATAAACGTGAATGTTAAATTTTTTGGAGGAATATATTTTTTTACCCCTTTACCCTACTTATGCCGGGGAGGCAGTGAGTGTAATGGTTAGAGTGTTGGACTTCAAATCCTGAGGACCCTGGTTCAATTCCCGGTCAAGCCAGTATACTACCAAAGAAATTTTTTAGTACAGAAAGCACCATAAACCCCTTACCCCGTCGCTTACCTTCCCGCCATGCCATCATCCCATTATAATAACCATGCACTCTCATAGTCTTAGCGGAGTGTGTGACATATTTAGCCCATCTGTAGACGTTTAGGACCAGTGGCGTGAAAGGAAAAGGGTTAATTGTCTACACAGACTCGGCGGGTTTTTCCCACAGCAGGTGTCTTTTCCCACCCCTTAGTAGCGAGGCTAATCCGTTTGTCATATTAACCGCGTAGGCTAGAATTGTAAAGGGCCATGAGACTCGCGTGATCATCACCTGGGTAATCAGCCTATTGTTAACTAATTGAGTAACTATACCTATGCCACGCAGTCCGAGGTTGTGGCTGTAACAGGCAAGATTTTGTGTTCTTAGTCACGGTGGCATTAATGTGTACAAATGCAATAATAATGCATATGGTTATAACTACATATGATACATGATACCAACACGATTGCGTTCACGCCCCGACAATACCGCTCCCACATGCTGCGAAACCGCGGTTGGCCTCCAATGTCCCACAACTGAAAAAAAAACAATAGCAATATAAAAGGGAATATGTTAAACAGTAAATGTTGGTCACAGAATAATAATCGCCTTGTTATCAACGTTACTCTGAAATAACTTTCAACCTTCAATACGGCCATATTTAATAATAAAAAGAAATTAATTAAGTGATAGTTACTATTATTATAGGATTTATAGCACCTCTTGAACTAACTAGTTATTAGCAACACTTTACAATGGTAATAAAACCTGGTATACACACATAAACAGGAAGATATAAAGGTATGTAACGAGTAAAAATTAGCATAATTGGCACGAAAACGTGAAATTTACAATTAATCTATTCTACCTAGATGATATAATAGCCAAAAAATACTAATACGTGCACAGTAGACTAAAATCATTGTAACACTAAATGATGTCACCATAGTGTCCTTTTATCCTTTTAACACATGGCGATCAGACAGACTTCACATTGTGGTTTAGTAAGTGAGGATATTTATTACAAACTACAATCGCATCTGCGGCGAAGAACGTACCTTAATCGTTACGTTTCCTTTAGTGATCTTGCGCATGTTGAAGCCAACAGTCGGTATCATGTCCTCGCAGAACGTACCCGACTGAAACAAAACAGTTATTAATAGGAATCTCCTGTGTTTTATCATTTAGAACGACTGTCGCTAAATAGATGAACCATCCAACGAGACGTCGAATAACTGAGAGCAAACTGTATGGAGGAAACTGAAGCGCACGGGGCTGGAAATGGATTATTAAACATTTGTAGCCCCAATCATATTAGATAGTTGAGTGGTGAACGAGGGCTAGTCTTGGGAAAACGGAATGTTGCATGTTCGATACCGCCGGTGAACTTTTCTGTATTGACTCACCAGGGCTTATCTTCCAAGGCGAGTGATTGCTCCTCCATGCCTTAAATGCGCCTAAAGGAATTTTAGGTGAAAAAACGATAACTCGCCTTGATTGCGTATTTGAAACGTAATCAGTAATGTCAACTCTATTAATACATCACAACAGCAAAGGCATGCTTGCCTGTATAGAATGAGCTCTGTTCAACAATTGGCTGTCGTAAGTTCTATATGTGGAATTCCGCATGATCACATACTGATAGGGAATTAATGAATATTCAAATGATCTTAATATGCGCGGTGGTTTTACCGTGAGAGATAGTCGAGGTTCCAATAACGCTTTTGCTAAAAATACAACAAATAAAATCCTTCTACCATGTGGAATTATAATCAATCCGACGTAATTCGCCAAGACTTACAACTACCTACGTAAGATTGAAAAATTAAATTATTTTGAGACTTTAAATGAAGAAATATTCTATGTGGTATACCACTGGAGTTGTACACATCATATTCTAATTCACTGATTAAAACTACGACGTAATAGCAGCCAAAACAAAAATATTCGCAAAAGACCGCATTTGTCAAAATTAAATTCCAAATAAAACGAGAAGTATTATGCAGAGAGCAATATAAAGATCAAACGAGAAGTATTATATAGAGAGCAATATAAAGACCAGCATAAATATTTCTGCGAGTGTCTAATAAATATCTTTATCGAATGAAGTGTTGCAATTGCTGATATCATGCATGTGACCAATCTGACGGCCGAAAGTGGAAATGGTGTTATGTTTTCAACATGGAAAGACAAAAGAAACTCAAAAAATCAATGAAACATAAAAACAGTAAATTACAGAATGGCAAGTGTTTAATTATAGGTAGTTGACTGTCGTAAAAACATGATAAATATTATTGTACACAGTTTTTGCAGTATTTATTACAACAAAAGTAGAAATATGTCTAAGGTACAGAAATTTTATGCCAAATTTCTGAATATTCAAACTGTATTGCGTTTAAACCTTATGAATTATCTACATTCCTAGCCTTAATATTGAATCAATAACTCATTATTCTCATAGTAAATATGCCACTGCCAGGTTCAATACATTCCATCCATCATCACAAATAATTTGGTTTATCATGTATCACGATGTTAAATGTATTGGCATGTGTTGTAAGACTAGCATCGCATTTAATTTCTCTTCCTGTGCTTTTCGTCGCCCTTAACAATTGATGATGAAGTTAGCGAGTTCTAAGCAACTAATTAAGACTGACATAGGTCTCACCGCTATCACATTGACGAACGTTGTTTTTCCTGAATACTGGAGACCAACTAACGTCAGCTCCATTTCCTCCTTCCAAAATAAACTCTTGAACCAGTCTAAAATACGTTGGAAAAACGCTAACATTTTGGCAATCTTTGACACTTCCTAGGAGACTGACATGTCATGTGACTTTTTGTTCCGGTAGGAATAAATATAAGGGAGATAACCAACACAATCAAGACTAGTGTTCACTGCGTACGCACGCAGTGTGCGTATATGTGCGCGTGTACGTGTGCGCGCTCGTGAGTTTGTGTACGTAAGCCTACATCCGGAGGGATATTGGTCATTATTAGATAGTGGGGAAGCAGTTAGTCGAGTGGAAGAATCGCAGGACTCGCCGGTTCGAAACGGCTCAGCGTTCGATTTCTACTATGATCCTCAGCAAGTCATTAACTTTATCCTCGAGGGTTGTAGTAAAAACGTCTCAAAGACGCTTGATATCATCTTTGACGGGTGATATGCGAGTGTCCAATGTATTGTATCTGCGCTAAATATAGCTGCCATAAATATTCTTATAAACCGCATTTATGAATGCTGTATTTCACCATTGCCGTTAGATATCTTATACCGCTTATGTGTGCAGTTAATGTACCATACAGTAGTTAATAACCACGGTGCAAAAGTAAAAAAAGACGATGTCCCGGTGTGACCTAATTAGTTGTGTGTCAGTCGTACTTACAATATTGGTTATACCTCGTGAAATGTACAATGACCAACTTCAATATAAATCTCTCGCAATGTTCATACACGAGAAATTGCTTATATCAATTAGTAGACAAACGCAGGGACATATTCGGTGATCACTGATTAGTATACTCGGACTCACAACCCCTTGCACCAAAAGCCACGCTACTGAGCACTGCACCGCTGGTGCTAACATTATAGTTGCAAATATGCAATTTTATGACTCTGTGTAGACGAGTCAAAATTACTGTGTGGGAGGCGACATTGAACGTAGTATTAGTATAGTAATATGATTTTATATGATAAATATAACTCATTAGGTTATATTTTGTCTTTGTTTCCACGAACTACCGACTCTTAATTTGGAAACAATATCTCAGATTATTTCGTAGACGGAAACAAATTCACTGAAAAACCTATACCTCGGATGGGACTCGAACCAACGACCTTAAGCTAACCGGTCTGGTGGTCTACCTACTGAGTTACAGGGTCTAACTTTGTCTTGCGCATTTTGATATTTGACCACGTTTTTAAGCAGCACTGATATTCATGTCAGTATGTCATACCAGCGATATACACAGATATCTATAACAAGCATGATGGACTGTAAATTGATTGGTTGATTTTTGCGGTGTTTTCTATATTAACATGGTGTTAATAGGGGTAGCCAATGTGGTTCTATGAATAGCTGGGAAGAAATGGACATAAATTTTTTTTAAATCTCTACCTCCTATGGAACTGGTATAGAGGGACTCTACTTTAATCCGAAGAATGATATCAAAACCGAAATTTGGTAAGGTTGCGTAATGCGAATTGCAGGTCAAACATGGCCGCCTGTCAAAAAGTATACACCTTATCAATGTTCACTCTACGTATAAGTAGAATTCCTTATCGCCTTGATTTTATTATTGATTCCATCACAACATTGGGAAAAGTGTAATCGCAAACTAATTAAGATACTTAGCACATAGGTCATACGACAATTGTTGTCTTTTTCTACGTTTACTCTCTTAGGACACTTATTGATAATTTTCATCGTAACGACTATTAATAATAACTATGATAGTGATTAGGAATTAGATATTTGATATTTTGAGTATTTATTTGAAACATCAGTTAATTACCGAACAATAAACTCTTCTTAACTCACATTCACAATGCCACTAAGTTAGGGTAGTTTACCTGAGGGATTTTCTTATAGGCGTCGTAATCGTGATAGTTTTACAATAGCCTATGAACTATGGTATCCTGTCAAGTCGGGCCTAAACAAACTCTGTCACAGACCAACTCGGACACAACTACAGTCGAATCAGAGACCCAGGGTGGGTCAACTCAGACACAGACCTGAGTCAACTCGACATCATTTGAAAGTCGACTCATATATAATTATTTTTGATAGTTATAAGTGGACAGTTCAGTTAGCAACAGTAGAATCCAAATTTATATATATATATATATATATATATATATATATAT
>WURV02166178.1:0-14912 GCA_011762755.2 Epimenia babai
ACCATAAATTTGTAAAGTGTCTTTGATAGCCATGTGTTAAAAGGGCACTATAAATCAATAAAATTTCATTTCATAATAGCAAAACTTTCTGTAATCCAAATGCCTCCCATCGAAATGTCCCCGATGGATCGTAAAACTACAAATATCTTATATCAATTCATCAAACATTGCAGAAATTCCGCTTATAGCAACTGCCTCTGGTCTTCAGAATATCAATATGGATGGCAGCTTTCAGTCAATATACATTTACATGTTAACACTTACACTTTTTATACACAGGAGCCATGAATGCTGTTTAGTTAGATGTTTTGTTAGGTTTACGTAATAATGAATAAAGATAAATAGAGATAGATAGATAACACGCGGTAGGGGTAATAAAATATTGAATACTACGACTGACATCTTTACCCTTAACATCGTAAATCAATAAATTATTTATTGGAAAGGCTCAAGAGAAGCACAAAATAGCTGACTTTCATTGGATTGATTTCTGATGATTGTTTTAGGCAATAAAACATGAAGCCGGACAAAACGTCCCCTTCCCAAAACGTCACTTCCCAAAACGTTCCGCTACCAAAACGCTCCCTTACCACAAGGCCCGCTACCAAAATGTGCCCCTACCATAGCGTCCTCCCTCCCATAATGTGGCCTAGTTTATTAATGCTTGTCACAACATCGCAAGGTGATAAATAACGGATGGCTTCGGTGGTTACATGGTAAGACTGGCCGAAGCAACCTACAGCTATACCAACCCATCGAGAAACTATATGACAAGTCCCCGCGCCCCTCGTGAACATGAGGGAACATTGCGTCACCACCAACGCCATCAGTATCGTACGAGGCAACAGACGATATTCAGCTTATGGAAGCAATACAATGTAGGACTTTTTTACGTAGGAAATGTTTTGGAAAGGGGATGTTTTGACTGTAAATCATAAAACAGATGTATACGTGACTATTTGTATATAACAATGAATACTACTTAGCCTCCGACGAATTTTAGGCATAATAATCCACGGTATTCTACAATATGATAACATTAAGAGTTCTGAATGCTAAAGACAATTGGGTCTGACACTTAGCACGCCATTTTCTATCAAAATCACTACCGAGTGATCAAAAGTATTACCAAGTACCGGATGCTCCAACTTGATCTGTCATTTCTACTCATATCTCACAGGTATCAATCATAAAAAGGCAAGGGCGATAAGTATGTAATTATTTGATTGGATATCAACCCTCACGTGACCAAAAATCAATGGCAAAATCTACTAGAATTGAAACAATTGATTTGTACGTAACTTAGCTGATAAATTTTCTGGATGGAAATTAAAATTTTTTAAGCTTTAAAGTATCTACCTCTTTGTTAGCATATTTTTCACGTGCAAAAACCGAAAAAGCTAATGACCAACTATTTATTTGATATTTACGCATATTTGACATTTTATACTTTCACATTTCTATTTTCGTCTACACTATATACATCTGAGTGAAATGTTACGAACTTGTAGAATATTGTACAATATACACATACATACTTACGGTGATGACTTTGAATTATGAATAAATTGAATGTAAATATGTTTCATAATGTGAACTAAGAAAATACACCAGAACTGTGCAGTAAGTCTGTGTATAAGCACGAGTGAAGAGGAGAGTTTTGAGTTTGGATTTGAAGATGCTGAAAGTGGGAGATACTTTCATGTCAAGAAAAAGAGTATTGAAGAAATACTGAAAGTTAAAGTACAACCGCCAAAGTATACACGCTTAGATCTTGGAACAACCAGATTGAGTGTTTTCAGCTGCCTTGTTTCTCGCAGACATATGAATAACAGTTTTTGAAATCTATGGGTATCTTATCACTCTCTTCATTGATCGTTTGCGTATTACGTTTGTTTTACTAATTCCAGACAGCAAACGTCAATTGTTCGCGCATGCATTTACCAGCGATACCAAAAAGCATATTTTGTTTTATAATTATTCAGTTTTTTTATGATTTAATCATCTACATACAGTATATTCATATACTGTGTATAATTCATTATTTTTTTATTTGTGTGTTGGTTCTAATTATCTTTCCTTACTATTAAAATGTGTCACTTGGTAGTTTCTGCTGCAATATGCAAATAAAAACTATCATCACCAGTGTTCTTTTATACATTTAACCTGTTGGGGAAGGTTTTGGTAGAGGACATGAGAGTTAAGGGATATTTTGGTAAGGGAGCATTTTGGTAGGGGGATGTTGTTGTTTTGGAAAGAAGACGTTTTGACTGTAAATTATTTACACCACAGTAGCATTGTATAAGCAGCAAATTATGCGTGTTAATAATAGGCATTTAATATGCTCTTACTAGATGTATATTGCGAGTAATATTCCACACTGCCAGACTCCTAGAGTTACTGCCTGACTTAATAGATGTCGCAGTGAACTAGTGCGATCCGGGTTAGGGTTAGTGATAGCATTAGGATATATACCGGTGTCATGGCGGTACATCGGCGGGCGGATAGCACTAGTTCACTGCGCCAAGATGTCTATTAGAAAATCAATTTCATTAAAGTTCTACTCGAACGCCTTAAATTTCACTGATTACGTTACATAAGTTGTGACGTTTAACATTTCATTTTTACTCCTCTACATAGCGTTGCCATGACAGGTACAAAGTTAGCTACACAAAATACAACTCGCAACAGGTTATGAAATTCACATTATCGTCAATATACTGTATATACTCGCCTGAAAGTCGATCCGCCTATAAGTCGACCCCCCCTCCCAACTTTGGCCGACGAAATCGTGGTTTTACTCTTGACCCGCCTATAAGTCGACTGTAGGAGTTTGAGGGTGCTACCCCTTTTTCAGTCATTCACGGCGATCGGCCGCCATTATAATTTGGATGTGAAACTTACCCTATGTTGTCTTCTAATAAATGTGATTGACGCAAAATGTGTTGATTATATTTTTTTATTGTAGTAATATAAGGCCGTCTTTACTTTTAATGAATCCATCATGAAGGTAATCATCCTCTGTGCTGTCCAAGACGTGCAAAGGTACGCATCAGTATATTTTTACAGCCCAAAATATTTTTATTTTTATTGACCCGCCTGTAAGACGGGGGGGGGTAGACTTTAAGGATTGAAATTTTGTCTTTAAAAACCGTCTTATAGGCGAGTATATACGGTAACTAAATAAGCGTAATACTATATTTCCTAATACTAATAGATTATTTTGTTAAAAATTGCTAATCATGATCATCTCCTGCATACCCAAGATGAGCATTGTTAACATCCAAATATCAGAAAAAGCAGTACATCTCGTTATACTAGAATACTTACTTCGATTTTACTGGAATATCACTCGTTCGCGGAGGTAACAAACGCAATGAAGAAATTAATACTAAATAGGGCCGTATTGTTTGTGAAATTAGCGAGAAGCAGACAGGCTGACAGCCATATCACTTCCTGTTAACTCGCACATCTGATTGGGCGACTCGTGAGTCATTTTCACCAATCATGAAATTAAAGGGACATGATCAACAATAGAAAATAAATAACCAAAACCCAAAATTAAATATTGCTGTTAAGATATTTTTCTGCACCGAAAAAATTATTAGTATATGACTGATTTCTGATTAAAAGAACGTCAGAAACGCAAACTAGTCTAAAAACTATGCTTACGCTTATTAACTAAAGAACGAATAAAAGTCTTTTTGACCATATAAAGAATAAAATTGAAATACCCTTTATTCCTTACAGATATCTTTTCCGGTGAGATCGAACTTGACATTTTGACAGCTGCTATCTATCGTAGTCATTGAGTAGCGCTATAATGTAAACGCGATCAAAACACTAATAATTAATAGTCTATTTGTGAAGATTATATCCGGCATTTAACACCAAATGTCCACAGGTTAAATAAGGTAAATTAAAATTGAGATAGACCAGTGACTCGGTAAGTAACTAGTCAAAACGTGACGTTACAATGCGAAACGTTCTCTGATTAAACATCCTTTACTGACTCTCTTGGAAGATTTACGGCGGGGACTAGTGCGATCCACCCAGGGATATTTGGCCATGACAGACGAGGACCTGAGCGGAAAGTAGAGGGAGATACGACAACGCTATCGCTAACCCTAATCCTAACTTGGATCGCACTAGTTCACTGCGCCAGATTTACCATGAAAACGTCCCCTTTTCAAAAGGGATCCTGCCAAAACGTCTGGTAAGTGTTGTTTTGAAAAGGGGATGTTTTGGCCTGCTCCATCTCGAAACTATGAGCTGGTTCTTTATATGGGCCGTTTTTGGGGGTACCAGAACACTCGCCCCACTCGCTTCTCGAGTCAGAATACTCGACCCACGTTATAGTATTGGACCTATGGGAAGAGCACTCGACCCAGACTAGTAGGCCAGAACACTCAACCCAAATTACTGGGAAACTATAGTTTAGATGCACAATATTAATGTGTCCAAAACGGTGACAAACTGAGTAACTCAATGATTGGGGTGATGAAGTAAAAAATTTATTTCACAAAAGCAAGTTAATTAGAAAACATGGTATGCTAAGAAATATGGATGTAATGTATAATAAATATAAAATTTGACAAATAATGCACTATGAATATTTTTGTACAATATTCTAAATAATACGTATTTTTACAAAAAAATATATCATGAACAATATATACAAGACATAATACACTAAGAAATATGGAATATGAATATAGTCTTAGGGTGAATATGAAATACAATATATATATATACAAATATATTACATGACTTTTGAATGTATTGATAGTCATCGCTATCCAAAAGTGTGCCTTGGCCACGTTGGCGTCGACCAGTGATGACACGGTAAGTCTGAGGACATACAGGCATTTGTGCTGGGTCCTCAACAACAGAGTCTTCTGTTATTACTTTGACTGGTTCTGTCGCGATGTCGATATTGAATGATGTGGCCCCCTTCATTGCCACATCCTCGCTCGGGCTCTCAGCTTCCGTTCCCATGGGGGTTGGCATCACTGAACATACAGCGCAAGTCCAAGTGATAGGCATAACTACATTCTTGGCTAGTTTGCGATAGACGTCCCGCATAGATTTTCCATATCTAATTGAAAGTAATTGATGTTTACATACAAACGTAGTGATTGTATATACGTAATCAATACGGTACGATTGTAGTCATAAAAAGCTTGTACAGCGATCACAAAACTTGTGGCCGGGCAGTTCTGTTTACATAGGTTATATCAAAGATGGAATAAGCAGCGGCGCCCTTGTAGTGGGTTGAGCCGGCCGACTCGGTGGGTCGAGTCTCCTGGGGCGAGTCTTCGACAGTCAAAGTTAAAAGGGGAGAGTTTTGCGAGGTAAAAGTTGAATGGGGCGAGTTTTCCAGGGTAAAAGTTGAATGGGGCGAGTGTTCCGGGGTAAAAGTTGAATGGGGCGAATGTTCCAAGGTCAAAGTTGAATGGGGCGAGTGTTCCGGCATTCATTTTTTGTCTGAGAGATTTTAGTCGAAGGACGCTTTCATTATGGACATCCTGGCATTGGGATGGAGAAGGGGGAGGGGCGTATTTCTAGTTGTATTCATTTTTGGGATATCCTCAAAGACAGTTTTACTGATAGCAACAGCGAGTAAATGGTGACTGACTGTTTTAAGGTCATAGTTAGCCTTATTGTTATGTAATAGATTTGCTGCACCAACTATATTTTATCCTAAATGATTCTTTGTCATGTGATTATAAATGACAAATCGAATGTAGATCATTATATACATTCGACCCATTTCTCCCGCCATCATTGGGACTACCGTAGTCAAATTCATGGCAGTAAGTGGGGTAGTGGGAGATCGAGGTATGGTGGATGATATGAATAAAATGAGGAAATCCGGACTTTAGAACTTTGTGGCGAAAATGTCGAGAGAACGAAGCACTGTTAATTAGGGGTCTACTGCATTTGAAATTATCGTATGCACTATATATTAGATTCTGATCATTTCACTTCTCTATATATCATATGCCAGTATGCAGCATTCGTATGGTGTGTTGTAGATTTCAAGATGGGAGATTTTGCTCCAGACGAAAGATGGGTCTGTGATGGGTGCACATACGCTAACAAATGTCGATATTTAAAATGCAAAATATGTTCAAAAAAGAAGGATTCTTCAAATTCCAGGTCTAACTCAACGATACCAAATGGGATACCAAATTCTGATTCAAGTTGTGTTGTATGTAGACATGAAAATAATTCGAATACAGATAAATGTTCCAAATGTGATTGTAATGGACATGTTAATAAAGGAAACAAAGATATTTTAGCTGATTTACATCATACACAAGCGGATATTACCCATGATGATATTTCATTGAAGAAACTTCCCACTGATACTCAGACAGATACTGCATCCAGTTTGGTTTCGGGCACAAAATTAGGTCACAATAAACATATAGGTATAGATAGATTAGAAGCGGCTTTTAATTTTAACAATAATTCCGATGAAAGGAAACAAGTATGGATTTGCAAATATTGCACATATGAAAACAGTGTGAACTTAGATAAATGTTCGATGTGCGAATGTTCCAGAAGATCGCCCGCAACCAGTACTAGTCCTAATAACAAGCGCACGTCGTCTTCTAATAGTGGTATTACTGACGATGTGGAAATAAAAGCTGCAGATTCCGTTGAAAAGGGTAATTTTATTTTGCCGACGATTCCAATTGATACGCCGAAGAAAATTGAAAAATGTTCGGTATGTAATCAAATTTTTGATGAGAAAAAAGGAAATTGTGGTTGTAATGTAAGTTGTAAGGTGGCTAGAGTTACCTCCCAGTCGATCGGGAGTCATTTAGAATCTTTAATGACTCCTGTAAAGAATTTCTTTAAACAGCCAATGGTTAAGATAGACAGTTTGGTTAACGGGCCATCAACATCTAGAAAGAGCAGCGAATTTCCTGGTTTACCAACGAATAGTAACTCCGTCGATAAAACTAGTGACGGCGATTCGTCGAATTGGTCATGTGATGCATGTACGTTTATCAATACGAATGAATCTTTGGCGTGTTCCGTTTGTTCAACGGAGCGATTGACCCCACAGACTTCAATGTCCGGTGGGTGGAAGTGTCAGAAATGTACGTTAATCAACCGGGGTACATCGGAGAGGTGCCGAGCCTGTCGTACGACGAACGTTTCCCACAGCGGGCCATCTCATCTTCCCGATGGTTTCGGTAAATCAAAGTCAACCACACGCCTTGAGAATCCGCACGCTTTACTACCGCCAATCACCGATTCTGACGGTACGAAACTTCTGGAAAGACAGTCCGATAACTCGGACTTCAGCCAAAAAACTCAACCTTTGGCTCGCGCTCATAAACAGCTACGTCCGTCAAAGTCGGATGCCTCGATTCACACGAGGTCTTCTATGAATGACGTCCTGACGTCATCGCTGAAAAGAGACAAGGTTGACGGGAAATTTACGACCAATCAGGCGGTGGATGATGAGGCGTTGGAACGCTGGCAGTACATCACGATGTTCTGTAAACACGTAAGTTGATTTTACCAAAAATTACCCAGAAAAATTAATATAGATAGGTGGTAGCAAGGCTAATTTTTTCGCATGTTCCATTTACATCTCCGCCCTTTTTTCAGTTTCTTATTTTTTTACAGTATGTTCAACGCAACAAAATGTTCGTTTAATTAGGAGCGATCTTAAAATTACATGCAATCTACTTAAGTCTCTTTGTTAACAAAGTTGTCAATTGCCTTCCCTACCACTTATTAATGGAATTGTCCCATGGTTTTGAGATTTATCTCACATGAGTGGCGGCCATTTATAAAAGCTTTCATTCGTCATTCTGCAAGTTGTCAAGTTGCATGAAGGACTTTATTGTGCATGTAAATGTCACACATCCACCATTCTTCATTAGCACGTGATGTTCCTATGTCACAAGTGATGTTTAAATTTTTAAATATGCCTATTTTGTTCCATTCTTCATTTCTCTCAAAACTAATAATATTTCCGTTATTTTTATCCCCGGTAGTCTCTTCCATTGTTTCTATTTTCTCTGCATCAGAACAAGGAGCCGTACGTTGACAGCGACTTCCCTCCATCCGCTTCGTCTCTCAGCTTCGATGTCAACAAACCGATGACGAAGGTACCCATAACGTGGTTACGCCCGAACGACATTTCTCTCGACAAGGGAGACAACCCCCGTGTGAAATGGGCCGTGTGCCGTACACCGATGGCATCGGATATCTCGCAAGGACTTTTGGGAAATTGCTGGTGAGTGCACGTTGCAATAGGTACACCTGAAGATGCCCAGTGTTTATGTAGAAAGCTTGTGATCAATATAGATTTGTTCAGCTTATTATTTCCTTTTTTCGATATTTGTTCTACTTTCCACCGTATTATTCAACATTGTTATCCATTTCATGCTCACTGTAAATGTACACAGTTGTATCTACCACTGATCTGTATTACAGGTATATTGTTTAGATGTTAATTGTACAGGGTGGTCCAATGAATCTTGACCCCCCCCCCCCCTACATGTTATTGCTGCTTGATTGATCACAAAATGACATTTTTCACAAATTTCAATTTTAATGGACAGAACTATCAATTCTAACAAAAAAAGCAGAAAAGGTATTGAGAAAACCTTTGATGTGCCCATATTATAATCATGAACACATACCTATGCCATATTTCGGGCCTTCATTTTCACGCAAAAGATGGTTTTAACCAAGGGCAAATGTAAAAACAAAGATAAGACTAATAATTCTGAATTGCTACGCATAGTTCATACTTTTATTATGTGAAATATAGACCATAAATATTGATAAAACAGTTGGAAGCGGCATAGGTGTGGTCCTCGCAATTGTTGGTGTAAAATGAGAACTAATAAATGAGAGAACTAATGAATGAGACCTAATGAATTTGATGAAAAAAAAAACGTTAAAGGACATTTTTCAGGCATGTAATGCGCAGGAAAGGAATAGAGAACCTATCACTCACTGGCAAAATAGAGGGAACAAGAGCCAGAGAAAGACAGAGAAGGATGTATATCAACAATGTCAAGGAATGGACGAACTCGAGCAACAGAAATAATATTATCTTCATGTGTCACGACTGAGAGAGATGGAAGAGCATTACCGCCAATGTGCTTGAGTAAGACACCCAAAGAAGAGTAATCCTGAACCTGCATCAGTCTCATACTGGTATTGGCCATGAAACCTGCATTCTATGTATAGTTATGGTCGAGCTGAGGCAGATTTAGTATCCCAAATGTGTAATGATGAACTTGAGTGCACTAAATGAATCTTGAGTAAATATGACGGTTCTTTCCCGTTTATTGCCACTCACCAAACAATGCCCTGCGCTCCTGAGCCTATAGATCGCAGGTCGTGATAGCGTTTGAGGATTGTGAAGGTCGAATCACCGATCACGACCGTGTAGAACTGGCTGGGTGGCTTCTTGGCATTGTTGGCGATGTAGTCGTCAATTTGCTTCACGGTGGCCGTGATCTTGTCTTCCATCGCACCGTTGCACGTTCCATTGGCTCGCGCGTCCAGCCTTCAAGATTCTTCTTTCACTGAAACAACCATAATTCAACTTGTGAGAGTTATATAACTATATTGTAGCATTCTGAACATATAATACGCCATACACAATCATTAACAGAAGTCCAACCCAGATGATCTCTTTACCCCACTGAAGTCTCTCTATCTTTCACAGACACACTACACATCCAACGCACTATGCTCATGTCATTACATTCCATATTATCCATATCCTCCGCCCTTGCTGCCCATATCTCACTGCTATATAGGATCACACCTCAAACACACCCCCTTTGCACGAAATGAAAACTGTCTAGAGGTAGGAATAGGCAAGAAATCTCTGAATTTCTTCCACTTCCTATTTTAGCCACTGAACTTATATTCACATCAGGGGGGCAGTCAGCGTAGTGGTTAGAGCAGTAGACTTTGAATCCAGGGGTCCTTGATTCAATTCCTGCTCTAACCAGAATACTAATGTTGAAACGGAAATGTAGACATGCACCATACTATTCATATTGACACGATTGTATGCCCCATTTGAGAATAATGATGATCGTGACAACAATGACTATGATGACATGTTCACAGGTGGCCATAAGTTTCACTTTTCACGTTACTATAATTCAATCAATAAAACACAATATAATGGTCCAAAATAGATCCAAAATCTATATAAAATAAATTCAACAATTTTAAAGTCAACATCTCATCGGATATCCCTTTGAAATTAGGGCCAGACATTAAAGCGGCATCAATTCCGCAATTTGGCACATTTTTCACCAGCGATGGCTGTCCATGTTTCTATCTAGCATTTTTTGAGTTCTTCAAGGTTTTAGGTGCCACTTTTGCTTATCAATATACGTCCATAGATTATCGATAGTATTAAGGTCGGGTGATTGTGATGGCCAATCGAGAACCCCAAGAACATTATCATTGAACCGTTGAACCACCCCTTGACTTGTCTGGCTGAGTGTTTTGGGTCATTGTCCTGCTGAAATACCCACCTGAGGCACATACCGTCATCAGCACAGGGTAACATGATGTTTTCGATGAGGTCCACTTCTACATTCTGGTCCATAATGCCATTGATGGGGGTGGACGGGACCGGTCCCATTTTCAGGGAAGCAGGCCCACGCCATAATACAACCCCCACCGCCTGTCATAATTTTCTTCGCGGGAAATGCCTTTTGCGGTATGTGGTGTTAACGCTTAACTGTGGTGTTAGATATATCTTTAGAATGGTGTCATCTCAGACAGTGACTGATCTCCGTGTGTATTCGCTGACGGCCTCTAGACAGTTTAACTATTGTTCTGTCATCCCTCAGGGTCGCTTTCTTTGGTGTAGCTATTCTGACTATCTTTACGTGTCCCTGTCCTGTTATATATTTTGCAAATGTCTTACTATACCACTACATTTCACGAGCTTGGCAATCTTCATGTTCGAGAATACCTGTTCTTTCATCCTCAATCCCTGTTCTTATCTCGAGTTTTCATGATCCAAGCTATTACATGGCCCACATGTTGCCAAAATGCTCTCAAGGGTTCTTTTACAATTTTAATTAAGGTATTCAAACATTATTTAGGCACCATATCGCGAGACACTTATTAAATGATAGCCTCTTAGCAACAATACAAACTTTTGAATACCAACACATTTGGGTCACCGCAAAACTAACACTGTTGCCCTCAATGGAAGTATATTATATACCAATTTATTGTAACGCCTAAGTAAGCTGAGTATTACATCCAATGCCAACATGTATTATTGGTGACAATTTAACCAGAAATAATCATTTTCAGCCATTGATTAGTAACCTATACTACTTTGCTATGTAATGGGTCATTTGGGAAAACATTAAATACAAATTATGTGTCGCAAATATTTCGTGTTTGTGAGCTTGGAACTGTTTCTATAGTACTAAATTATATCACATACATCTGTCTAAAATTACTATTTTTGTTCTAATACCAATATATTGCTATTTTCACAACTGGTTCCTAAGTTATGGCCACAATGTAGTACAAAAACTTTTTAGATTTTATGCAGTCATGAATATGTTACAATATAGTACATATGGATTCAACACAGACAAGAGGCCAAAGAGGCAACAGGATACTAAATAAGATATTAAAACGAAAAACCAAAGAGGCCTAAAAACTCTTCTGGAACACTATGTAGGTATGAATGTATTAATAGGCTGATCACCGAAGTAATTGTGATAGGCCATCCTGGGCCCTTATACAAAGCTAGTCTATTAATATGGTTAGCACAACAATCTGATTGGTCTCACTTATATGGGGTGGGGGAAAATGCCTAGTGTGAAAAACCCACCAGGGTCTGGGCAGACAATTGACCTTTTTCCATTCACGCCACTGCTTCCAAATGTCTACATATGAACTACATATGTCACACACTCTGCTAAGTCTACGATAGGTTCATGTTTGTTTACAATGAGATGACGACATAGCGGGGAGGTAAGCGACATAGACAGTACATATAGAGCATCTGAAGCACAGCAAACGTCAGAGGGAGAAAGCTCCAACAGAACCACAGTGCAACGGCTACCCACACCCCTATGGGCAATGGGGTTTAAGGCGTTTTCAGCCCTAAAAACGCCACAGTTAGTATACTGGTTAGAGTGGAATTTGAACCAGGGACGCCTGGATTCAAAGTCAAATGCTCTAATCACTACGCCACCAAACTCTAACCCCTCCCCCTCCTGGAACACTAAAAAACGTTTAGAAAATTCAAGCTTGTTGAAGTAAAACTAGAAACATTTGCATAAGTTACATTCCCTTGTTCTGGTGATATGCTTAACAAAACTAAAAAAGACCAACCCAATGACAATATCTGCCAAATAGCAAAGCTCTATGATAAATGGATGATGAGAAGGCTTTTAAAAAATGTCAACATCTTACTGACGGATAACAAGGCCTGAACAGAAAAGCTCACCGAGCCTAAGTTCACGTGAGCTAAAAAGTTATCTCCCATTTTCTTTCATCTACATAACCATTTAGCAACATATATATATATTCAACCAAGAAAATGATTTGCAGCCCAGCAATGAGTGTCAATGATCTATGTGAACATTAAATGAGAGCATTATATATGACGACATGAAATGTGATGTGAATACAGCACGGACAACAAAGGGAAACGAGATAATGCATCAGCGCATGACAGGCAACATTCCCGACTCCCCGATCATTTCAATTCCACAGATTCTATTATGCAATAATGAAATATATGAACGTTTCATCTGGGTAACTGTCACCGAACAACAGTGACCTAATAACATCGACCGAATAACATCGACCTGGTAGCATTGACCTAAAAACATTGTCTTAATAACATTGATGTGATAGCATTGACCTAAAAAATCAGGTAAAAACATCAATCCAATAACATCAACCCAGTACCATCGACCCAAAAATATTGACCCAATAATATTGACCCAATAGTAATGACCCAATAACATTGACCGAAAAACATTGACCTATTAACATTGACTAAATAACATCAACCTTATATGAATATCACCCTAATAACATCGACTAAACAACACTGTCATAATGGTAGAAATACATTAGCGAGAGTGTTGAAATGGGTTTTAATATTAAGACATAATTAACGGGAAAAATTAACCTTGTAATCTTATGTGGATTTGTCACAAATACGGGTAAATGGGTAGAACACCACACCGCATATCAGGAGGTCATAGGTTCGAGCCCCATGACAGGTACAGGTTTTTTTTCTGGACATTTCCCATTTCTCTCCAGTTATTCAAAGAACCACATTGCATACCCCCATTAACACCACATCACAAATACAGATTTTTCACTATGTAACACATATATGCAATTAAGTATAATATCAATTCTATAAAAAAATATACTTATGCTACTAGCTGCTGTAGAGCAAGAATAATGGGAGATTAAGCTCCTTTGTATACTTGTATTCTGGAGTATAAACATATAGAAAAGACAAGATGCCCAAGAGGCTTCAAGACGCTCACCAGAAAAAAAGAGAAAAAAAGACAGAAAATTTTGCCAAGGAGGCAATATTAATATTAGAACGATAAGACAACAAGGAGACTGCTTGATATCAAAAACAAGAGGCCAAAGAGAACCGACAACACTCATTACGATACAGAAACAAGAAAATACAGATTTGTGGAAAAAAAGTAGGCTGAAATCACATCTAATTGCCAAAATCTGAATGTGACTCACACAGACAATATCTGCAAAATGGCAGACCTTCGCACTAAGCAGACATGCTGCAATAAGCAGTTCTTGAGATGATTTTTTAATAAACAAGAGGCCCAAAAGACCTCAAGAATCTCACCATAAGAAAAAAGAAAAAAAGATAAAAAGACAGAACAGGAGGGCAAGGAGGCTATCTTGATATTAGAATAAGAAGACAAGGATACATGAGACATCAAAAACAAGAAGCCAGAAACCTGACAATACCCATTCGATACTGAAACAAGACAAGAGGCCAAAGAGACCCAACAATAGCCATTACGACACGGAAACAACAAAAAGATTTGTGGGAAAAAACATACTCTGAAATTACATCTAATTGCCAAAATAGAGATGCCCGAAATAAATTTGAATGAGACCTATACACAAATATATGTTAAATGGAAGACGTTTGCACTAAGCAGATATAGATGAAGATTTTCAAATAAAAAGTCAATAGAAATTACCCCCCTTTGCTACCATGACGAGATGCTGAACAAATCTGAAAGACACTAACCCAAGGACAATATCTGCCAAAAGGCAGACCCCCTGGCGATGAGCGGTTCTTGAGAAAAAAATTTTTTAATAAAAATACAAACATTGGCATAAGTTACTTTGCCTAAGTGCTATGATGATACCATGAACTAATCTAGAAGAGACCAACCCAAGGACAATATCTGCCATATAGCAGACCTCTGTGATAAGCGGTTCTTGAGAAAATTTTTAAGAAAAAATATGAACATCGGCATAAGTTACTTCCCCTAGCTGCAATGACAATACCATGCACAAATCTGGAAGAGACCAACCCAAAAACAAATAACACGCCTCTGCAATAAGTGGTTCTTAGGAAGAAAATTTTTTTTAATGTTAATATCAGATGGAATGAAACTCCGATCAGAAAAGCTCACTGATCATAAGCTCAGGTGAGCTAATAACGTCAATATTTTTACACATTGCAAGCAATAACATGTCACATATATACATATGTCGATATACACTATACCATATAGTGGTAAAGTAAGTCCACTTACATTAATGATTCACTCCAATGTAGTTCATATTTTTACTCATAATATATCATAGACTAAATAGGGTTCCATAATACAAAACTATCTCCAGGAAGAATAATT
>WURV02166189.1:0-14911 GCA_011762755.2 Epimenia babai
TCCGACCGTCGTCCATCTGTCCATTTATTCATCCGACCGTCGTCCATATGTCCATGTATTCATCCGACCGTTGTCCATCTGTCCATTTATTCATCCGACCGTCGTCCATCTGTCCATTTATTCATCCGACCGTTGTCCATCTGTCCATTTATTCATCCGACCGTCGTCCCTCTGTCCATTTATTTATCCGACCCTCGTCCATCTGTGCACCCACCCATCCGACAAGCGTCCGTTTGTCCAGCCACCCATCTGACCGGCGTCTGTCTCTCTCGCCACCAATCCGACCATCGTCCGTTTGTCCACACATCCGACAGTCGTCCATCTGTCCACCCACCAATCCGACCGTCGTCTATCTGTCTATCCACCCATATACAAACAAAGCTCGGTGTTGTTGAACTATGCGAACACCATCACCTTCACCATGTTTACCATGTCCACCATGTCCACTGTGTCCACCGCGTCCATAGTGTCCATCATGTCCGCCATGTCTACCATGTCCACCACCTTCACCATGTCCACCGTGTCGTGTCCACCATGTCCACCGTGTCCACCATATCAACCGTGTCCACCATGTCCACCGTGTCCACCATATCAACCGTGTCCACCGAGTCCACCGTGTCCACCATATCAACCGTGTCCACCGAGTCCACCGTGTCCACCATACCGACCATGCCTATCAAATCCACCGTGTCCTTCATGTCACAATTTTTCACCGAGATCATTCTCGTGTCTCCGCCAACGCACCCCATGGGATTGATCCATTTATACGATCATGCCACTATTTTGCTGGAATATATACCCAAGACCTTGTTTTAAAAATCGATGTCATAACGACAATCATAAGTAATTTTGCAGCAATTTTCATGTCGGCACACCCGTCAACCACGCTTTAAGACGTTACCGTGCCATGGTTCATTCTGTAAATTGAGATTATACAACTGTCTGCACTCTTCACCGTGTCAGGTCTATATCTTGAAGTCGGAATATCTTTAATTCACCATGAATGATCGATTATATAAATTCTCAAATTAAAATGCGATGTTAGTTTTGTAAATTCAACTCTAGTAAGTAGTCATTAAGAGATTAACACCGTTAAAAATAAGTGGTCTGTCTAAACCTAATAATTGTACATTTGACTAGAATTGCTGCCCCTTATCTGACGTCAAGATTTCACAGTACATTTGATCCAACTCTGGAGGGGGTTGTGATAATTATTATTATTATTGACCGTTCATAATTGCATCAACAAATAAAAGTAGACAATCAATAAGAGAATTCTCTTATGAGAACTTTGTAAAATTATTAGCTCGGGGTACATCGTGTCGGAGGAGGGGGTCGTGTTAGAGCGTGTCGGGCGTACTATATTGTATCGCTCAAGGGGTAAACTGCCAATGCCATCATATTGTTATATGAGGCGACTGCTTTGTAAAACAAAGAAGATCCATGTTGTTGTTATTTTGCTGGCAAAGTTAGCCTGGAGCTATACACTAATACCTCGCCATTAGTGGGCCGAACCCACGACCTCTAGGTAACCGGTCTGGTGTTCCAGCAACCGAGTCACAAAGCAGTCCTCCTCGAGGCTTATTCCTTAGAGAACCCAGAGAGAATTCTTTTTTTAGTTTTTGTATTTATTTTTTATTGAAGAAAATACCCAATTATGTAGACAATAGAGACAAAACCGGGTTAACTACCCAATATTGGTTGAGTAAAAAGCTACTCAAGTTTTGCGAGTACAATACATATAACAAATATTCGAAGTATTGAAGAATAATAGAATCAGAAACTGATAAGACAGTTAATGGTATTTACGAGGTGAATATTGCTATGTATAAAAAAAGTTCAATGATATCACAATAAGATACTGATGAGACGATTTCGATACAATAATACACACAATATACCATGATCTCGAGTGAATCACGTGATTATACGGCAATGGCACACTATATAAAGATAGTTAATAATTAAATTCAAAATGATTCGATTTCCAGTCGTAGGTAAATCGTGACAACTCGTTCATTAAGATACATTACACCTTACACGATCATTGCCTAATATACTTTAATAAACGGCAGAGTAAATGTTGATAAAATCTAAAATTAGACATCCATACATAGACATCAAAGATTTATGGTTGCTTTTCAAGAGTCTTATGCCAGAACAACATCTTAAATTATGATAATTATATTTTGATCTATTTTTTTAAATTATTTAGTAAACTAAAAACCTTTTTTCTTCATTATTTACGAATTATATAAAAACTTTTTTCCTTAGATCATGATCATAATTCCAACTTTACGGACAAAATATGACTAAATATGCTCAGGTAGCAGCTGAAAAATGTCGTATCGACGATCACGAACCTTTTACGGTCTATTATTTAGACGCGTTCGGATGTGGCATATAATTAGATTGGGATTATATCTTTATGCGGTCTTGTGAGATACATCAATTTTGCGATGCTGATTGGAACGTATTGCCAGAGATTTCTGAACTATGATAAAGATAAAAAATAATATGTAGTATAACATTTTAAATTTATTTCCTGGAAGTAGATGTTAACAACGATAAATTTTATAGGTATTATTTTTGATTGGCAGAAAATTTCATCTACCAGATATATTATATGAGAATCTCTGTCCGTTCTCAATAACATATAAATATCCGGTAATCTGTAATTGTTTTATTGCAATCTCGTTATGTTGATTTTCACTTAATCTACGATTTTGACGGCCAAATCGCATAAAACTTGTTTAAACGTTCAAAGAAATGGTATTTAGTTGTTTAGTTGGTAGCATTGGCTGATTAGAGATGATGCAAGATCAGATATGGAAATCACAATAAGAATCAGCACTTTAATTAATGTAACACGTTGATAACATTTCAAGAAAAATAATTCAATAAAATTTTTTTTGTTGATGATTACTACTGGACACCATTCCGCTAGGTATTCAACAGGCAAAGTCTACACAAGGATATTCATGTTTAAAATGTTACTCATTGTCATCTTCAAGATGGCCACGGCGTTTTTTAGTATCTCTTCACCTTTGAATCACGACGGCCGGCTGGTTTCGGTCTAGACTTCACACAAGGCTATAAAAAGCCAGGCCCATGAACGAGTACCAAAATTTTACTGCACATTAGCTCAGTTTGTAAATTTGACTTGAACTGTTCAAACTGAATTTCTAACAGTAGAACTAGTGTTTTAGTTGTTGTTACGTGTACCTCTCTCTACCAAAATGCTTCCAAGACAAAATCGTCGCCATTTGACGTCAGAAGATCTGGATAGAGGGATAGGCATGATCGAGGCCGGCATGTCCCAGCGACATGTGGGAGAGGAGTTGGGTGTGTCACAAAGTGTCATCTCCGTGCTTGGAATCGCTATCCGGCTATTGGTACAGCCAACAGACGCCACAGAGCTACAACCCGTGCAGCGGACCGATACATCACCCTCTCCGCTGTAAGACACCGCACGTCCACAGCTACAACTTTGCAGAGAAACCTGAGAGATGCATGGGAGTTCGTGTATCCACCCAAACCATCAGGAATAGGCTCCAGGAATCAGGATTAATGGCTCGCCGACCAGCTATACGCATCGCATTCACTCCACAGCACAGACAACATCGATATGACTGGTGTCGAGGACATGTCACCTGGATCCAAGCCAGTGGAGAACTGTACTCTTCACACATGAGTCCAGGTTCTTGCTAGACTTCCCTGATGGTCGTGTTCGGGTGTGGAGAAGGCCGAATGAGCGATATTCCGATGCTACAGTTGTTGAACATGACTGATATGTCATCGTCTGGGGTGGCATAACTACGGCACGTCGTAGAGACTTTGATACCATTGAAAACGGCACGCTAACTGGTGTCAGATACCTCGATGAAATCCTCGAAGTGTTTGTGAAGCCATTGGCTGGTGATATTGGTCCAGACTATATTCTAATAGATGATAATACTCGCCCTCATTGTGCCATCATCGTGAATGAGTACCTTAGGGACGAAGGAATCAACAAACTCGCCAGCTCGCTCACCTGATTTCAATCTCATTGAGCATGCATGGGAGATGCTGAAAGCTGACATCTCTGCCCGTGAGGATCAACCCGGCACGCTGTAACAGCTCAGGGATGCGCTATTGGACTCATGGACCAATATCCCACAACAGAACCTGAGTCACCTAGTTTGAAGCATGCGTGGACGAAGTTAAGCAGTAATTGACAGGAGAGGAGGTCACACACGTCCCTAATCAATGTTTGGTGAAAGAAGAACACGCTTCGTTGTTTTCTGAAATATTTAGAATTTTTTATTTTTCTGGCATTTTGTGGAAAAACAACACGTCGGCTTTATTTAGAAAATTTGTTAATTTTGGTCTTAATCGATACACATACTGATAAAAGAGTTAATATAGTATTATTTAGTAATACTTTCTTTAGTATAGAAAATTATCACAGATTATGGGATATTTTTGTATATATATATATATATATATGGGTGATTTTCAACAAGTTCTGAGTAATATATATTTTTACACTCCTCCCACCTAGCCTTCGATTTTCTTTATGTGTAACCGTCTGTTTTTAGTTCTTGCTCCCATACTTGTTGAAACTGCTCGCTGTGTTAGTGTAAGTGAAGACTTTGAGGAATTTATTTACGCAGTACTGGCAGACTTCAACAATGTTCAACGCACCAACCTTTTTTAGGACGTCATAAACGTTTTGCTATTTCCCTAATTTATTTATTATCCACCATTTATTGGAAGTTTGCGATGACTGTTGTTTGCTTTTACAACAAAATGGGATGATCAGCGAACAATATCCAGGTTACAACTGTCGTTTACATATATAATGAGCATAACCACATGAGGTTGACCACATGACCTCCGCTCAAAATTGGCATTTTTAACTGATACAAATTGTTGTCGATCGCTGAGGTAATTAGATATCCAAGAAAGCGCTAAACACCGTATATAATTATCATGTAGCATTTGAATCAATACATTGTAGTCGATACTTTCGACCGCTTCCTTGAGGTCGATAAAAATACTTACATATTATTCGCCATTGTGATTGGCGCTTGTAATAGTTACAAGTAATTCCAACAACGCAAAAGCTTTTACATGGATGTGATTGTCATTTGAATAAGATTATGGGTTTTCTCGTTTTCTTTATAAACTCTCGCACTCCCAATCTGATTGGCGAACACTTTCAACTATGCGAGCACGCTGAAAGTGATTATGACCCTGGTCCATTGTGAAAAACGCATCACTGAAGAAAATGTCAAGTCATAAAGAGATGCAATAGAGCTGCGGAAGAACTCAACAGATATAATCTTTGATGTTAATTGTTTTTATTGTATATATTGTATTGTGAATTGGTTTATACGTAATAAAATGGCATACGTTATACGTTATATAAAGAATTTCTATGACATCGCCGTGACTATAACCAGCATCTTCCATAGAAATACCGAAAGCTAAGTAGCATTTCTTCCTCCCTATAGCTACTATGGTCTTCTCTACTTACACACTTGTCACATGCATGTTGTTTATTATCATACCTTCGCTATTTTACTTCTGTTCCTTCCTCTACCCTACCCTTGGTCTATCCACCTGTGTTATCTCCCTTATTTCCGCTTGAACATGGCGTTGTCTTTCCCATTATTCTGCGGCCTTTCGGTTGTCTTTGTGTAGCCCTTCTTTACGACCCGCTTTCTGTCGTCATCTTCTAGTCTTCATTCTGCGTTCCTCCACTACCTCCTCATTGCACCTGACGACATCTCAGTTAACTCTGCCATTACCGCGAGTATAATAATCCTGAGTATCAAACAATAGTCTCAGGATCACACAAGAAGTTACATAACGGGGGTTTTGCCTTACTGCCTTTACCAAAAAGCAATGATCTCCCATATCAATTAAATGCCTCGGTTGAAGTCTTTGAAACGTTATCGTTACGCTAATTGGCAGGCTTCCTCTTGGGCATTTCGATAAAAGACACTTCTCAAAAGACGCGTTGTTGGCAATTTTTGTCGTCGTATGATGATGGTCTCATAATGTTATATTGATGTAGTATCGCCGGGGTATTAGGCTATTAACAGTTATATGGGGTAATAATTCTCAACTGTTTAATGCGATATAATCAACAGTTGTTATATCGTTGGAAAACAGTTATATGAGAGTCGCTAGTGACCGTTATATGGAGCAGTAATTCTCAACAGTTAAATGCGATCAACAGTTATAGCGTGGTATAAACAGTTATATAAAAACATTTTTGACCGTAATATGGGGTAATAAGTGACAACAGTTTTATTGCGGTGAATCAAGAAACACAGCTTGCTTCCATGGATGAGGTCATAATATTTCGCGTAATTGAAATAGAATCGAAAATCGACTAGCAGCTCGCCACGAAGAAAACATTTGCCGTCCGGGAATATTAACAATGAAAAGAAACGTCAGCAACTTAAAACCTTTAAATTACATAATTTTGTCTACGGGGCAATACACAGCGCGTGCTGTATCTAGTCATACTGGTGTATGTCCCGATAACAGACCGCATCTCATAACTTGGTTAACGAAGCACTCTCACGTCGGGTTGGCAGAAAGATAACTCGGGTATCATCAATTTGAAACTATAAGGTCTGAAAACAAGAGTCACGCATGAATCGTATATTATCGTTCACCGATCGCAGTTCTGAAGTTTCTTGTCTATGACCAAAACGTGGTAAAGCGATGCGTTCCGACGACCAAAAAAGACAACGATATCAGAAAATAGCATGACGGCAATAACTTAATTCGTTCATCACGCGGGTGTCACATGGAACCGTGGGCTGTCATTATTGAGTTGTCTCCCGCGATCATCCCATGAGCCATTTCCCAGCGGCGGCGCTAATGGCCGAGGGAACTCTGTTGCAAGACCCCGGCCGATCAAATAAGGCTGCACATATGACGTATATTGTTGCTTATAAATGAACAGAAATTCAATTACATCATCGGATATTGGTGACGCGAAAAGGGATGAAGTCTTCAGTCATGGGTAATCAGGTCGATTGAGGCAGGAGAGTTTAATGTATCCCATCCCACAATAACTTGTCGCCCGACCGTCGGATGGGAACACCGCGTCTTTCGGCATCTAGAATCAGTTAAAGGCTGTCTTCAATGAATCGCGACTCTGTCGGCACGCGGCAGCGACACGTTCAAATATGGGAGTATTGAAGGAATTAAGGAAATGTAACTACCTAGGTTTGTGTTAGGTAATGTATTCGATGATCTGTACGTTTATAAGGTCGTTGCTCAATATGATCGGTAATGTGCTCCTTAATGTTGGCATGTTTGTCTATATACGTGCGCGCGTGTTAGGTTCGCGAGTTCTTGCGAGCTAACCGGATTTCAGAGCAATAACAAGACATGAATAACCATACAGGAACACTGCCGTAAGTGTTAGAGCTCGTACTAACAGCCTTAATAACAGTGTTAGTAGTGTTGTAACTCTTCAGTAACTCTAGAGTGATTTTGTAATAATCCGGTGGTAGCCTTTTAACAACCCAGTTATAATAACACAGTAACCAATCAGTAATTTCATAACGTTAATGAAATATGAAATGAATAAAGACACGTTCTGCCGAAATATATATGTTATGCAAGATGGAATTTTAGGTAATGTCCCGGTACAGTCGGTAGCTTGTGTTTCCATCATGCGAAGCGATATCAGCCTTCAGTCGTTGATGCATCACCTGGCCTTGCCATCACAGCCCGGTCATTGCTAGCTCATTCCGGAATCTGTGCATCTCTCAGTTCGTCCACATTTGATGGCGCTTGTCGTTGATGCACTCGTCGACCCAATTAATCCCGGGCATGTTCGATAGGTGAAAAGTCGGGCTATAAGCAGACCAAGACAATCTATATTGTTGTATTCCGATGTAGTCTTAAGCATTATCCTTTAGAATAGGCGAACATTACTATGTTCCTTCATAAAAGGTGTTGCAAATGGTACCAAGATATCGTTGATGTAGCCCAGTTCAGTTAGTGTGCCATCCACAAGGAGATGTTAATGGCAATGTGTGGATATTCCAGCCCCACCATAACCTTGCTACCACCAGAAGGATCACGCTCCACCACCCCAACATCAGCATACCGCTCTGTTCGCCGACAGTATACACGCTGTCAACCGTCACAAAAGCGAAATCCCCCCCGTGTAAGAACAGTGGTGACTGGTCCAAAGGCGATGTTGTCTTGCCAGCGGCGGTTCTTGTCCGATGTCGGAGATGCTGGACAACCATATAACGGTCATGTTTCTCGGTCATTACACGTGGTCTTTCTTTCCTGGTCAATCCACGGTACATCCAGTGTTGTCATACCGCTGCTGCTGTCGTCTTATGGTTCGTTCATTAATATTCAAGTCAGCTGCAATTTGACTCAATGTCACTCCTGCTTCGTGCGTACCAATAGCTCTCCCTCTATCATCATTACTTAAACGGGGCATTATTGATAATATGTCAATACGTGTTGACAGTACCATGATCAGGTGTGAAAAATGACCTTTTTTTGCCACATCACATGTTAGTGATCTGATCATAATGTTAACCAGAGCAATTTCTGTCGACAATATCATAGGCTTAACTAGCCTGAGACTATACTTACAAGTAACAATGAAACAACACAAAAAACGCCTCGGTTACATGCATATTGTCGTATATTCAGGTAGGGCATTTTTTGGAATAGTATATATTTCGATTATGAGATTTTTTGTTGGCGATTTTTCAACAGAGTCCCTTTACACGCTCTGCACACTTAGTCCAACAACGTTGCAGCGCTTGGATAAGCGGCCCACGTCTTCATCACTGAAAAAACCGCGATGATGACACTGATGACGTCATCATTGGTTCGATATCGTCTGCCGGCCAAATGCTTTTTTATATATTTGTGAAGAAATAATAGTCCCTGAGAGCTAAATCAGGTGAATATGGTGGTGGTCAATGAGTAAAGCCGCAATTATCGATTCGCAGCCATTGCAACGACGGATTGGTGAGCTGGAACATTGTCTCGATGAATCTATACCCTTTAGTCAGCTTTTCACGAAGTATCGTCTCGATTTCTTCACGTGCCTTCCCTAATAAGTCGGCGTAGTACTTCGCGTTGATAGTATGACCCTTTTGTAGGTTCTTAATTCATTAATAAAAAATAATTGCTTTTGAATTCCGGAAAACTGAGGCTATCCCTTACCTGCTGAAGAAACCATCTATCCGTGTTTGGCGGAGGTGAGGAGGGGTGTTTTTTCATTGCATGGATTGGCGTTTGGTCTGTGGATCAAAGTGGTTGATTCGGCACTCATCCTGGGTTACAAAACGTTTCATGAAGCTTTCTGGATCTGCTTTAAAAAGCTTCAAGATCTCTCGTGACATCTCATGTCCGGTGAGCTCATGTTCGGAGGTGAGAAGTCTCGGGACCCATCGGGCGGAAACCTTTGACATCCCCAGTTATTCAAGCAAAATGTTTTCTACTTGCTCATGGGAGATCTCCGCATCTCACAGGCTATCTGATTAATAGTCACTCGCCTGTCACCACCCAGTACCAATGACTGCACACATGCTCGATGTTTTCTTTAGTCGTTGAAGTACTTGGCCTTCCAGACCTCTCAACATCTTCAAGGCTCTCTCTACCTCCATTAAATTATGCCGTCCACTCTTATAGTGTGGATAATGCAGGGCCATTCTCTACTAATGTATCCACCATATCAGCATGGACGTCCTTTTGGGTAAGCTATTCATAGTCAGATACTTAATAACACCACGATGGCAATTCTGTGAATTTTGATCTGAAGCCGCAGTACTTACGAGGTAGGACTGCACAAATGATCAATAAATGTGAGTACACTGGAAAAAGCTGTGCATTCAATCACCACAATGACTGGCCTTGCTATATGAAAAGTTCCAACTGCCTAGCTTATAGCGTGGGTCGTTCTTAGTTAACCTGTGAACTTTTCAGCCTACTCTAGTATAATGATACAATATTAAATTAGCGTACATTCGCTACCATTTATTAAATATCACTAGGATCTTGCTTCTTCCTTTCACTTCTACTCCTCATTCGGTGCTGTGGGCAAATCATTAAAAACTACCCAATAGACTGCAGTCTACTTCCGAAACATAGCCGAGTCAGCAGGAAAACCCGTTGAATAAGCACTGATACCGAGATTCTCGATCAATATAATAAATAAACAATATAATCCTGTTCAATGAGACATGTTTACAAATTACTGTCGAAGCGGCAGAAATTCTGGTAACTACAACAGAACTCATCATAGATAATATACCAATACGAACCGAGTTGTAACCGAGTATAACGCTAAATATACGTGATGTCTGCCATAATACGCTATTGATACACATTCAACTCGCACCGTCTTCAATCAGGTTTTTTTCTGATTTCTGTACTTCTGGTGTAACCATCAAGCAGACCCGCATCCACTTTATTCGGGGAGACGCGATGGGTCGTAGGGGTCGTGCGGGCCTCCATTAGTCGGATACGAAGATATTAGGTATAGATTATAACAATATTATTAAATAAAACTCATTCAACAAAATTCAACAATTATTTATGTGTACTATATAAAGTTTCAGTATTTACTTAAGAAAATTAAGTAGCTCTGTTCAAATAACAGAATCCATCCAATTATTTTTTCTCTTCCTCTCTCCCTTTCTCCCTACCTTCCTCTCTCTTTCTCCCTTTCGCTCTCCCTCTCTCCTTCCCTCTCTAGCTCTCCTCTCTCTCTTTAATATTGAGAACGTGTAAAGACCTGTCCTAATCGTTTCACTTTGATAAAACACTTCAGCACCTTTCTCTCAAGAATTCAATGTGTCGAACGGCTCTCACAGGAGATAAGTTGATAAACATTTACCTCGTGTCTTTGCGTCACGCTAAGCGGTCGAAAAATTACTCTGAGGAACCATTAATTCACCTGCGTACATTAGTCCAAACGGGGTATGCGAAGAACAATATTGTTTTTGCAGTTGTGATAGTAGTAAAAGTACTTCCTTATACACCTAGATAATTTACATTAACCAAATTGAATTCAAATTTATCCCAATATTAACATACAAGAAGTGTAGTAACTCGAATAATGTAATAATCCCGTGGTAATCTTTTAGTAAGCCCTTAATGACAATGTGGTAAGGCTTCGAGAATGTTATAAGCCTATCACTCGCTCTCATCGTTTCTTTCCCATTTCTCTCTCATGTTAGCGGTATTATTTTCTACCCGTTTTCTATCACACTCTCTGTCTGTCCCTGTCTCTCTCAGTCTTACACTTTCACAACCTATACACTATGCTTTATACCTGACAAAGGTTTGTTTAATTAGAAGAGCGCATGACATTAGTAGCGCGTATGACATCAGTTTGTCAACTGCGCCTGGCGAACCTCATCAAATAATTGAATACACTAAACGAAAACGTGACAATATACAGGTACGACTGAAGAAATAAATGCATGACACTGAGTAAATATTCGGGCCGGGAGGCAGCGCCGACATAGGCAGTCATCGCGGCGTCGGTTTGGTTCATCGATCACAGCAGATAAAATCGCCATTCACGCAGTCTACTAATATTTAAAGATACCAACAATGTCGACAACATTATGTCGACATTATGACAACATCCACAACGATATTCACACAGTCTCATTATATTATACTTAATTATTTGATTGTAAATAAGCAGGAGAAGCTCATGGTGGTGAGGATATTAGAGAGGGAATATGCTGATCGTGTACATTTAACAGTCATTCGGTCGATTATAACTAGCTTTGGCGCGAAGTGACATCTGATAAGGTGATTAAGGTGGATACATACGAAGTAATAAGGTGATTAAAGTGGATACATACGAAGTAATGAGGTGATTAAGGCGGATACATACGAAATAATAAGGTGATAAGGTGGATACATACGAAGTAATAAGGTGATAAGGGTGGATGCATACGAAGTAATAAGGTGATAAGGGTGGATACATAGGAAGTAATAAGGCGATTAAGGTGGATACATACGAAGTAATAAGGTGATTAAAGTGGATACATACGAAATAATAAGGCGATTAAGGTGGATACATACGAAGTAATAAGGCGATTAAGGTGGATACATACGAAGTAATAAGGCGATTAAGGTGGATACATACGAAGTAATAAGGTGATTAAGGTGGATACATACGAAGTAATAAGGCGATTAAGGTGGATACATACGAAGTAATGAGGCGATAAGGGTGGATACATATGAAGTAATAAGGTGACTAAGGTGGATACATACGAAGTAATAAGGTGATTAAGGTGGATACATACGAAGTATTAAGGTGATTAAGGTGGATACATACGAAGTAATGAGGTGATTAAGGCGGATACATACGAAGTAATTAGGTGATAAGGGTGGATACATACGAAATAATAAGGCGATTAAGGTGGATACATACGAAGTAATGAGGCGATTAAGGTGGATACATACGAAGTAATGAGGCGATTAAGGTGGATACATACGAAGTAATAAGGTGATAAAGGTGGATACATACGAAGTAATAAGGTGATAAAGGTGGATACATACGAAGTAATAAGGTTATTAAGGTGGATACATACTAAGTAATAAGGCGATTAAGGTGGATACATACGAAGTAATGGGGTTATTAAGGTGGATACATCCGAAGTAATAAGGTGATAAGGGTGGATACATACGAAGTAATAAGGCGATTAAGGTGGATACATACGAAGTAATAAGGTTATTAAGGTGGATACATACGAAGTAATAAGGTGATATGGGTGGATACATAAGAAGTATTAAGGTAATGAGGTGGATAGATAATCAGTAATAAAGTGATTAAGGTGCATACATACGATCTGATAAGGTGATAACGGTCAATAATAATATTGATAATAATAATAATAATGATAATGATAATCCATTTGTTTTGGAGGCGTAATAACGAGTGTGTTTCTAAAGCGCCTATTTACAATAGAATGTACATATACCGTAAGTTAAATCATAGCCTAACACAACCGTTGAATGAAATAAAATGGAATTCTATTTGATTTCTAGTGCCCTTCCAACACATGGCAATCAAAGACACTACACAAATCTATGGTTACTATGACTCAATAGAAATGCAAGGAGTATAAGGAAAACAGTTCATTTTTTAACTCGGTATACCATAAGTTCACACATACGATCTGTTAATGTGATATGGTTAAATACATACGATCTTAAGGTGGTAAGGGTGGATAAATACGATCTATTAAGGTGATAAGGGTGGATACATACGATCTGTTAAGGTGATAAGGGTGGATACATACGATCTATTAAAGTGATAAGGGTGGATACAGACGATAAGCTGAAAAATATCGATGTGGATGCCGTTTTTAGAGTGATAAGCGTGAGATAAGATGAGCCTATAACGACCGAACGTGGATCTCACCTTCCTGCTATGGTTTTATAATGTGCTGACGGAAGCAAGTCGACAACGTGCCAAAACCTCGCTGGTTGGTATTAATAGCCGATATCCCAAGTATTACGCACCGGCGTTTCCCAGATGACACCTTACACCACGGTTTACAAAGACGGCACCCCACATAGGCGTTTGCGAAATGACACCATACCCCACGTTTGGTTATATTCACGCACAGCTATGGAACTTGTATGTATGTATGTATGCATCGCATCATAAATACTTTGTGTGAGCTCTAAATTGAAATAATAAAGAAATGAAAAACGTCTCACCTGCATATTTGTTGCCGATGATTTTCGTCAAGTCCGGGATAACTTTGTAGAACTTTTCGTTAGGAACTTCCATGCCACTACTGTGAAGATGCACGTCCAACCCACTGGCGAGAATGTGGCAGTAGGAGGTCATGATGTTGTTTAGGCCGTTAGGTTGGTAAAGTTGGAGAATAGTTTTCCAGTTGAAATTCTGCGTGATTGTGTAGATTAGCGAGGCGAGAGTGCCAGAATGACAGTTCACGCGAGTCATCAACTCGTACGGCGCTTGTTCAAAGTCGATGGCCAAAGCGCCGGCGGTCAACAATGGTAAATTCCAGAATTTCACTTGCCTCGCTACAGGCGCGACCGAGTAATCGCACACAGGACCAAAAAACACGTCTACGTTTTTGTCCAGGTATTGCATGATCGCTTCGTTTATTCCGTTAGCTTCCAAACACTGGTCGTCTCCGTACGTGAGTTTAAATTCCACTTCCGGTACAATATTCATCCGCTTTAACGTGACGTTTATCGCATATTCCAGAGCCGGGGCGACGCGATGATGCGAGAACATGTATTTGTCGTTGTTGGTCATGATCGCTACCATTTTCACCTCTCGTTTCGCAGCTAGGACTACCGTAACGGACAGTGTTAGATAAAGACTCACGAGATGGAACGTTAATTTTGAATGGATGCTCCCAACGTCACGACTATGTGGTACCATCATCGTTACGCGCCGAGTAAAATCCAAAATTATTCACAAATATTCGTATCGAATGTATCGATTTGTCCGTACCGAAATGATATCGTACAAACCACTTCGGCAAAATCAATGGTAATTATCGGAGATTTAAGGAATAATGTACGAACATATCTGTAGAATGCTGAAAGTATGAATTTACTTCTAGAATTTTACTGTGTGATTTTTCGTTCTGTCTATCTCTTGCAGGGATGCTTATAAAATATGTACCATTGGTGAATATAAGAGGTTTAACACTTAACTATAGTAACATAGGGCTAAAATATGTACCATTGGTGAATATAAGAGGTTTAACACCTAACTATAGTAACATAGGGCTAAAATATGTACCATTGGTGAATATAAGAGGTTTAACACCTAACTATAGTAACATAGGGCTAAAATATGTACCATTGGTGAATATAAGAGGTTTAACACCTAACTATAGTAACATAG
>WURV02166200.1:0-14910 GCA_011762755.2 Epimenia babai
AATTGTCGTGTTAACCACATAGGCTAGCTTTGTAAAGGGTCATAAATGAAATTGGCCTACACAACGATTACTTCGGTCGTCAGCCTATAAATAAATGGATAAAAGTTTAGTCGTGCTACGAAAAACGTACATAAGATTTCAAAACGCATTCGGCTGAAAATTATATACCATTTATTCAAATTAGTTATCCACTTCCAATGTTTTTCCTACGTGTTTATCGACACCATAAGTGAATAGCTTCTCCTTTTTGCCGATGTATTCTCTATAATTAACGAGCCCATTTTCGTGAATGTTTTTCGTCTGTTTTGAATATTAACGCAGCAATGTTCAACCCTTGCAATTATAACTATCTATATAGGTCACCATCCCATTCATATATATTATCGCCGTTAATGTCTCCCGGCGGAAATGTCATCGTACCCATCAGACTGCCATGTTTGTCCATTTATCTCCCTTCGTGTACATTCGCGCGGCGTCATTATCTCCCATTACGTCTCGGTGGACAGTGCTGATAAATCATGTGACAAATTGCTCGCGAAACGAATCCGTCACGACCGAAGCACATATTTATGTCATGTGACGACGTCGTCGCGTCTCGGCTCCTTTCAATCACCTCTCCCCACCAACTTGGGTCACGCATGTACATTATTTCATATTCACGCCACAAATAAACAATTATCCGGTGGATTAGGTCGCCCGTAGCATCATTAATTCTTCGCAAAACTAAAAATCAACGTATATCTACCACCGATACTATTAGAAAAAATGCTCCGAGGTTGTAAAAAATAGTAATTTCATAATAATTAAGTAATAAAGGAAACATCGTTTTAACAGTGTATGTATTATTATTGTGGCTTTTTATTTTCCGAGCTTTAGGGCCTTATCATTCATCCTAGTTATACATCGTATCCAGTTTTCGTAACAGTTAATAGCACAGTTTGATTAAAAAATCAACGAGACTTATAGATTATACCGACTTACCCACCGTAAAAAACGGTCGATAGCATGATGTACACAGTAAGATATTAGAACCAACCTCAGTAATAGGTACAAAAATACAAAATCGAACGTTTTTTTGGGCAACATTATCCGCAATAGGGTCAATTGATAAAGTATACTCTTTAAAGTGTCTTTGATAGCCATGTGTTAAAAGGGCACTATAAATCAATAACATTTCATTCATTTCTTTCTACGAGAACCTGTAATCAATAAAACTTAGTCGATATATATAGCGTTGCTCTTAATATCAAATATTATCCATAATCTCAACGAGAAAACAATATTAAGAGGTAAAATTGTGATATATGCCTTATACGATCGTATACAGGATATGATACACGCACCCGTACCAGTCAGGTTGGTTCCCCCTCAAAATAGAGCGCACAAAGGAATAGCGAACGATTACACAGTACAGAGTACACATTCACCAGCATTCATCACTGACCGATGTCCATTGTGTCGAAGCATGGATATTTGTGTTCTTCGTAATTAGCAAGTCCCGTCGACTCGCCAAGGAACCGCCAATATTGATGTACAATTATCGGAGAATTGCACGCCGTACACGCATAAACACGCAACGGGCTTTCCAACACATGTTAACGTCGAGTTAATTTCGCCGAGCGCCCTCGAAGTCTTGTCACAGAAACCGCCTCGGGACGAAACGTTGAAAAGGTTTCAGAACGCAGCATACATCGCCCTACTACAAACAAGCGCGTCCAGTAACAATAGCGCACGCACCTGTCTCGCTTGGCACGACCTTGAAGACGACCTCCTTTAATACAGAATCGAGTGTCTCTGAATGTAAATGTAAAATTAATTTCTATAGCGCAGTTATCAGTTGGGTAGGCTCTCAACTACCCTGTACAATGCGACTTTGAATCCATTTGCAACATGGTAACAGGATTTGTCGTCCCTGCTTACTAAAATATTGTAGAAAATAACGTTAGTTCGGCGCAAAAACTGACATTAGTTTACTCATTAATGAAAATGGCCTGGAGCGCAGCCGCAGAAATAATTCTAAGGGGTTTATTTCTCAACTCCCTAGTCTGTCCTTGCGCACTGCGTTTTTCTATTAGACTCTGACATGCGAGCTTATGGCGCGAGTAATGGCTTCACTAAAAAATACCGTAGACCACTCACCGTTCACGGAAACACGATAATGCACACGACAGACGAATGAGGAGATCTACCATGCATAAAGTACAGGCCTACTATAACAGGCACGAGTGGGCAACGATTTATGAACTAGATCGCGCAGAAAGTGACCTTCTATGCAACAAAGAGGCCGTTTTTCTGAGATTTATTCGCGAGGGTTTAATTCCGCAAATTTCACAAAATTTCATTACGTCAGCGCCGGTCACGTACAGGTTAGAAATGTGGCTTTATGGGAGAGAGGGAGAGAGAGAGGGAGGGAGATTGGGAAAGGGAGAGAGAGGGAGTGAGGGAGAGAGAGGGAGGGAGAGAGAGATAGAGCGTGAGAGAGAGAGAGTCTAAATTACCGACAAGTAGTGATTCCTTCTGTCTGAAACGAGCCAGACTTTCGTCCCTGTATATTGAGAAAGATTTCTATTTCTTTCATATCCATCATCACGCCTTCCGAGTGTCTAAACTCGCCTCGGCTAACGTAAATTTGTTCCGTAGACAGTCAACTCCGTATTTGCAGTGGGTCTAGCTATTCAGCATCCACCATGAGCCTCGAGGCTGTCAGTCTTCCGTTGTCCATCCGTGACATCGTCTCTCCCGTCTTCACACGGCCCCGTGACGGCGGGCCCAGCGGCTATGCTGGATACGATCTACCGCGACAAAATCCTTAATTTAATTCGTCGGAGTTTTAACTACGCAGTCACACGTATACCGGGTCGGTGCACGGATCACCCGCACGATGAAACTACGTGCCTTGGACTGTTTACGGCGCGCAATTCATCCCGCGGCACGCCAAAGTCATTACGGGAAGTTTCGTGTTTTGCATTTGCTCGCTGCATTAACCTCTCTTCTGCTGTATAGTTTTATAAGACAGTTATTTAGTACGGATATTTTCCGAGTCCAAAATGACAGTGGAATGTGCATATTCTCCACCCGCACGCAGGAACAGCCGCTACCCATAATTATACAATCTGACTGCGAATTAGACGTTACCCAATTAGTGCAATAAATCAGTTCTATATACCGTTGATATGTATAATCGAAGCATTAATCGGAGGTAATCACGGTATTACAGGGAAACGCACCAAAAAATATCGTATAATGTCAACACTCGTAATTGTGTACATATAAGTCGCTATAATAATGGATGGGTGGCCTTTTGTGCGGCTCAGACTGGCATCTACTATCTCGTTTTGTTGACGATTCGATGAGATTATGGCGTAATATATACCCAGTAATAGGCCGAATATCTGTAGTAAAAAGTTATAAATGCAAATTTCAGATTACTAGGTGCGATCTAATGTTAGTTGTCTTCTAATGTGTCTCTCACAGACGTATAGATGTGGGTGGTTACCACGTCATCCTCGAAAAGAAATGTAGCACTTAATTCACTCACTGACATAGTAATTAGTGAAAGCTTTCCAACAACCGCATACCTAGTCAAATCTAATGAATAGCAATTGCGATGCACAGTTTTCTTTTTTGTGTATTCAGGTGAGTTCATATCCGGTGTGTCGCCAGGCTCGCTGAATACAGCTAACGAAGTAACAGTATACAAAATCCCGCGTTAATCTTTACCTTCGTAAGTCAATTAAATTTTGCATTTTATTGTGGTATCGTATCTCCAGCGTTCCAACACCTTGACACACTAAGGCCAATAAATGTGTTTATCTCTTACATTTGTCGTTGATTCGCCGAAGTATTTTACATGCTGGGATCCAGTTTCGCTGTATTTTTTTGCTTTTCATCCAAGCTGTTTGCCGTCGACTATGAGGCTGGGAAGACTTCCTACTTTAAATTCAATTACGAACAAGCCATTAGATACAGGAGTGTTGCTGTTAATGGCGTACGACGTATAGCGATTGAATTATTTAGGTGTTTGCTATATTGTCACCGAGAGAATCGCTATATGTCGTTACGCGTTATGTTTATTATTTATGGTGACACGGAGGGTAGGGGATTGGGAATTGGGGATCGTTATTACATTATGGCGGAAGGGAGCCGCGTCAATGTGGTATGGGGGGTCGAGAGTTAATGACGTATATGCGACGGCGGAGATGTGTCGGTAATGCAAACAGAATGGTACGATCGAACGGACTAACGCGTTGCGGGACTTGTCTGCACCCCGAGCACCGAGTCAGTCTTGCTCCAACGTATCATTCGATCGATAAACAGAGATATTTGACTTCCGGAGTAACCTGAATGAATATTCAGCCTTGTATTTAGTTAATACTTTGCCGTGGATAAGATTAGTAAATATCATGCTGTAACTCTCGTGGATGCGGATAGGCATAGAAACCAATTCCTTTTTGGGGATATGATTCCGGCCACTCGATCTCGTGAGAATCACCTGTAATTACTAGTATGTTGATCGAAAAGATCTTTCTACAGTAGGCATGCGCGTGTAGGCCCACCTATTTGACATCACCCACGAAATGCGATATATACGCGCCAGAACCAGCTCGATCGTCGCATCGGCATCGAAATCTCATAATCACAGACAGCGCACGGCGTGTCGTTCAAAAACAATTACTGGAACAAATTTAGTAATTAATCCCTATCACATTACCGGCCTCGTGTAACTCGGATATGCAGTCAACGATATCGAGCGAACGCACGCAGCAAAAACAATCGCGTCGGAGCGGCGTCAGATAAATAAAGCCACGATGCGCAGAATATCGCCGCAATATACTGTATGTACCTGTTATCTACTCGTATGTAGTTATCATTATAAAACATACACTAATCATGCGCAAGCACAACGCAAACAAAACGCAATTACAAGCTTGCGCTTTATTTACGATAACGCAGGCTATAAGGGACAGTTATTTACCTCGACGTGCCCGCGGAGCGATAAATTTTATTATTTATGATACCGTCTAGGGCAAATTCCCCGAGTGTATTACTCACTACACAAATCTGCGATAGCGGCGAATAAGACGGGGAATTGAACCATTTCTACATCCGCATCCAATTTCTATGGTAATTCGAGCGGTGACCGCCGGGAATTACAGAAAACCGGTCGCTTACAAAAAGCGAAATCGACCAACAATCGATAGTAGCAGTAGAACACGGGAATACCGTCGAAAGTGGACAAATGGCATTATGTCGTGAGGCCATCACATGAAGAGCGGGTAGGGACGACGAGTTTCGGCGACTGCGCCATCGTTAATTCGATTCGGAGAATGTGCTCCCGTTGCAAGTATAGTTTTTGACTTGTTACGGCTAATTACGGGCGCTCGCAGCGTCATTGGCGGGCTCAGGGCCGGTTCGCGCTTACTTCCGGACGACGCTTACCGTTTTACAGAAAATGTCACCATCTGTATTACTCAGCTGGTATGGCAGCGGACCGATCAGGCGAAGGTCGTCGAATGCTCCCCCAATAAAGACAAGATCCTAGCTATGCACGTGACTTTCACCGAGTAATGATTGGATACGAGGCGTCTGTAATACGTTGTATGGGGGTTATTAAAACGACGTATGCAGACGCTCTGAATTACGGACGTCCTAATTTTAAATCTAATCGTATCGACTGTAAAACGTCGTATAGATTGACACAAACCACAGAGGCTATTAACGTTCCGTGAATTAACACCGAGGCTGACCGCTGATGGCACCATTTTGATATTTGTTAGAATTTTATGCTACTTTTTTATTTAACATTGATTATATTGGTTATCAATAAAGCAATCAAAATATGTACGTGCCCGTGGATCACTGATTATAACGCAACTCTCTTTGGGCGTATCGTTTTATTGAGAAGAGATGAAATGTTATTTCGAAATCATAGAATCGAATCGAAGTAAATCCAGACGGAATTAAATTGAATCTCTGAAAATACACAAACATAACTTTCAACGTGCTAAACAAATCGAATTGAATAGCGAATTACACAGTACTTATTCAACCATAGTAATTTGCCATAAAATAGAGCGACTCGGCATCATTCACTCATGGGTACTACATTATTATATCTCCCCAATGGTTATTTATCCACATAGCCCTAAGATAACCGATTATGTACCCGCGCGGTGCTTGCGCTCTTGTGCGACGCCATTCTGAATGAAACAGGTTACTAGAGTGACCAGCATTTGGCTCATTGGCTCACACAATGTCATGATCATATTATGAAAGTAAATTTTACAAGGTAAAATATTAATCACGATAAAAGAATGTACAATACTAACTAAACTACTTGTATACACACATAGCTATTCTAGGACAGAAATGCACAAAAACCTATACCTCTAGGGGTCCTGGGTTCGAGTCCCATCAGAGGTATAGGTTTTACTGTGCATTAATTTTTATTCCAGCTATCCACAGAACCACATTGGCTACCCGATTAACATCACATAGCTATTCTAAGATGATATACATTTTCTGTTTAATATTTCCATAGGCCTGACAAGGCAAACATCAATAAAATATTTTGATTTTTGCCTGCCTGACTACACACACACAACCACGCGCACGCACGCATATTTCTTCGTATACTTTACTGATGGATACAGATATTGGTAATAAATTTCATGTATAATAAAGGCAAATAGGTACAATATGTAATAGTAGATACAGTGATGATCTTAAAAATTATTTGCTAAATCCCATATAAATTAAATTTTCAACTAATAGTAAGTAATAGGTAGACCATGATAGTTGACAATAGATCGTTTGTTCTCATTCGAGTAATGCAATTGCAGTCTTCATTGTGTATGGAATTATTGTGAATGAAAATTTCTTTAGAAATTGTTTTACTTTTTAATATAATAATCATCTTTTTAATAATATAATCAGTAAAAGTATATACATATTGCGTCTCATACCCACGGCACTTTAATTTATTCTGCTTACCCGTGCAAGAATTTGAAGGTGTCCCTTGTATTTCCGATGTCCATAAATATTTGGCATTAAACGTGTCTGTTGCTTTCACATTCCTTTTTTGTGATTCGAAATAGTTGTGCTAGACCGCTGAGTATTAGCAGCTAACGGACTAATTAAAATCATATCTTTTTCATTGCGGTCTAATTCGCCCATTTCAAACCGGTTGCTACAGACACAATCCTCGCTAAAGAGAGTGTAACATGATGTCTTTAACTGTACAAATTAAGTATTATAGCTAAAAAATATTTACCATATAAAATGGATATATTATGCCCTATAATAAGATTAATCACAGAGAAACAGTCACGAGAATTTATGATTTAAAACAGCGAGATCCGAAACGAATGCTGTTCACCATTTTGAAAATATCGAATCACCCAACTAATATTGACCAATGGCGGCTATATACAAGCTCCCTAGCAACAAAATTGTGTTGTGTACAAGGATATTTAATTGTTTAAGGCGTTTCTATTGGTTAAAACGTTAATAAACAGTGCCGATTGGTAATATTTATTAAATGACGCTTTCAACGATGTATGTCATGATGGGGGTGCTATGGTTTTAAAACAGAAAATATCCACCAAACTTCACCAGATTTCTTTTGTTTGTAACAAAATTTACATAGGAAAAATCTATACGTGATTTTAAATGATTTGAAAAACAGTTTTTTTTCGGTCAATAATACTATATATTATTATTTTCATGGATACAATAATGTCCATAGTATCTAAAAATGCTAAAGACGCAAAATTGAAAAATTTTTTTTTGAATTTCTGACGCTATTTAACAACTATAGGAATCCCAACATGAGACTCGTTTTGAAATGGCGGGTCTCATTTGTCATGTAGTTTATGTGATTATTACATGAAACTCCTGGGTCAATGTAAACTCCTATGTATTTTATAATTGTGGTGAATGTAGCATTGGGTCCACTTACTATTAAAGGATTTAGTTCAGCGGTAGTAACAGGTTTGTTAGACAGTATGATACACGATGTTTAAGCTGCATTCAACTTATGTAAATTTTGGTTATACCAATTTGTTACAATGGGATAATTAAATTTTTTATGGCTATTTGGGGGATGACCTAATTCTACGATGATGCAATCATATGCAAATCAGTAACAACGGGACGTGGTGGTTAGATATTTGAGAAACATTGTGAACAATAGTTGCCCTAGTATGGAACCTCGTGGAACTCCCGATGTCACAGGGATACAATCGGAAATAACACCATTCACTTTTACAGATTGCCTACGATTTGTAAGGTTATTATAGATGTGCTTGGGAGTGGAAGGCTGGAATGAGAATTCGTTTGCCAACTTCAGAATTGAGATGGCGTGGTCAATTGTATCAGATGATTTCTTAATGTCAAGTGCCGTTAGACAGGCATATTTGGATCCTACATTGTTGTGGAGAGTTTGAATCTTTTTATTGCTAAACTGAACTCATAGAAATTGGGTTGAATGCTGATACCTAAAGCCATACCGACGGGACGAGATCAGTTTGTTACTTCACAGATCGTGTCTTTTTTGTGTTGCTAGTGCCTCTTCTGCAAACATGGAAGGTATGCAAAGACATGATGTAGAACTCTGGTTAGATGGATTGTTGGGTGGTGTATGGTAGATTATAGTTATAGCTATAGCTTTAGCTATTGCTATAACTATTACTGTTGCCATTGCTATTGCCATTGCAATTGGCCTTGCGATTGCCATTGTTATCGTGATCGTCATCGTCATTATTATTAAACTTTCAACAAAGATATGACTAGTATACTATATACAATCTTGATGGCCACAACATACAGTATGCCTAAGCCGGACTTTGGGTCAAGCTATAGTAAAGCTGGTGGACGGCGAGATTACGTGAAATGACGAGATAGTTCAAAACTGCCAGTTTTTTATTTATCGTATATAAGTCTGCAATTAAATTGACCAACGAATCGTGGAATTGCTCTACATTTCAGCAATCGCAAGCCTTTTTCTGTGATCAAGCATCGATTTCTTAAGTTTCCTTGAATTTCAGCTGCGTCACATGCGCCCAGAAGACGACCATAGCGACACGTCACGTGACACTAGTAACAGCGATAGCGGCAAAGGCGGAAGCGAGGAAGACGGTCACGCCGCGTCCCTACCGCGCGAGAGCCATGTCACCTTAGCCGGTAAGCAAATAACAACGATTCGGGGAAATTAAATTAACGCTAATCGTATTTGTAATTATCAAACTTTATTACGTTATTCTGTCCGTTACTTATTGAAATGATGCATGAAAGATAATACAAAAAACCACCGGTGATTTGCGTCGTGCGAATGTGTATGTTAGCTCTGCCCGCCTATAAAGGGAAATGGCAAGGGTTTGGTGCTCCTTTTTCATTAAATGTCAGTCGCACGTACAATATTGCCCTGTTACGTCCCTAAGATATTTTTATAATATAACAAATCTTTCTCAATATTCAAGCACGAAAATCTTGCTCGTTTGTTATTGTGGAAGGCGCGCGAAAAATCCCTGGTTTGTGCTGGTTCGAACTCGCACCCGTACTCGGCAAAGAATACCTTAATGTATGTATAAGTTAACATGCAGAAAAATGTGGATGAGCCCCCATAACCGTATTACAGATGCCAGAAGAACAATATGCTGTTTTTAGACATGTCGATGGAAATTTTAAGATTCCATGCAGCCACCCCAATGATGGCACTAGTGGTAACAAGCTACGATAAATCGTATTTACAATAATCGCTTTGCGAATCTCCTTCGCGGTCCATTTATAAAAATGATTCAGTTCCACCAAATCGACCTTTACCAATATTTAGATATTTGAAATATTTAAAAGTGTTACGTAATATATATGTTAACAGATGGGATTGGTCGCAATAATAATAGATTTATTGCGTCGATTGAGTCGCTTGCGTACGAACTGGTCAACATTCAGTCCGTTCGGTGTCGTATCCTCAATTCCAAGCTGAAGTTTGCGACATTAATCACTTGTTTGCCCAGTATTCGCCGACATTTTTCTCGCGAGTAAATCGATATCGACGAAGAAATTGACTTCATTAGCACCGTCCATATACTCGATGAGCGCTAACATTACACTGTCCAGACACTAAATGCCGCCATTTAGAAAAATTAAACACGTCATGACGTCAGTCTGTCCGTCCGTTTTTTTCATATGTAACGTGCGGTACTTTCGTTTAGCGCTAATTGACTTAACCTACTTTCATCGTCAAAAGTTGTGTCGTATTTCCTATTTTAGTTTTACTTGCACGGAATAGCTCAATATGTACGTCAATAATAGATGTTTGAACGACTTAAATTCGGGTATATGTTCGGTGTTTACCTTGATGTACAGAAAGTGCAAGTGTTATCAAATGAAAACCAATCAAATATATCTCTTTATATTAAAGACTATTAATTTCCTTTACTCGTGTAAAACAACTAATTCTATACCAGTGTGTCTGTTCACTTTCAACTTTTGTCATCTGAGATAAAAGGCAAAATCCGGCTCGGTTTTCGCGTCGCTCCTCGAGAATGACATTTTCAATTCGTCTTCCCCAATTATCTCCCGTAGTTTCTTATCACCTCCAATCTTTGCCGATGATTAAGCGCGTAACTGGCTTCTTTACCATTACTCACGCTCGACAGACACGCGGCACTAGTCAACTGTCGTGTTAGCCTCGCCCGGTGCAGTTCGAGAAAACAACCATCGAGAATTCGATCTATAAACATATTCTAGGATATCATAAAGAATATCGACAGTAAGCACCTCCAATAAAATCACGATTTCTGATATATTAACGGCGATTCAACCTTTATATATAGCTGAGTCAATAATAATCACGCATTTGCGACAATAAACCCTCATTGGTAACGTACCGTAAAACCTCCATATTTAATGCTTTCATTCCTCGTTTATTGTCAGTTCCCATTGGTCACGCTTCTTGCTTCATTCTAAGCGTTTATTTTACTTATACTCTCACATCGTTTCGCACCTACCAAGCCAGACTAAGTCCCGCTCCTATTCCGCACTATTCATTCCCCTCTCGCCCACGACCTGATCACTCTCCCCCGTTAACAATACGGCATTATTTCTCATTATTTCTAAATGGCTCCGGGCGACCCGTCCGCAATTTCATCTCGGTACTATTTGTTTTAATTATGCTGCCAGTGGCTGTCGCCAGAACCAGTCATAACGAGCTCGTTACTCGGAACACGCGGCGACCCATAAGGCGACCATGTTTTACGACACAAAACAAACACCAATCTTCACGTGGAGTCGATTCATACACCCCCATCCTTCACAATAAACAATTTACTTCAGCAAACGTACTTAGAGGAGGAATTATATGTAACGATGCTCCATAATAATCATTAGAGAGAGTATGATTTCCATTATTGTTATCAGTCTTATTGTTATAGTTATCTCTCATTGTGGTAGCCGTGTGAGTCAGTTTAAATACAAGTAAATTAAGTGGTAACACCTTTATGGCTCACTGCGGAGATATAGTGAGCCATAAAGGTGTTACCACTTAATTTACTTGTTATAGTTATCGTTATTTTTAACACCATATCGCTTGTTATTGTTTTTAATCGCTATCGTCGCCTCTATCGTAATGACTATGTTTATTTCTTGTTATCGTGATCTTTATCGTCATTATCATGTTACTTTGTCGTAAACTTTATTTTTAACAACATTTTTCATCCTTTTTGTCATCGTCAAATAACAATCTTAATCACGTTTATCGTTATTATCATCGTCGTCGTTCTAAACATTCTATTACTAACGTTATAACATCACATCGTTACATATGTTATTATAGTACTAATGAACGAGATATAGACCGTGAGAAATATTGTCTTGAACGTGTACGCCAAAAGCATAAGTGCGACGAGCTAACGGTTAAACAACGTTTAAACGCATCGCTAGGCTAGATTTATCTTCTCCACATTCCAAACGCCCGTTCGTCAACAACCGCCAGTCAGTGATTTGGATCGAAATCATTTCCGGGTGTCGATTTTAACGCTTTCTTAGCAATCACATATTTCTCGCATGACGTTAATGAGGGTAGCCGATGTTGTTCTGTGAATAGCTAAAGAGAAATGCACAGAAAACCCCATGCCCTTAATGAAACTCGAACCCTCGACCTTCAGATAACTGGTCTTGTGCTCTACCAGCTGAGCTACAAGGGCAATGTAGAGAAGAAAGCTTGTCATTGTAGCTCAGTTGGTAGTGCACCAGATCATTTATCTGGTGGTCTGGGTTCGAATCCATCAGAGAGGTTTTAACTGCATTTTCTCCCTATATTTTAGGGAAATGCGTCGTCAGAGCAACGTTCTATTGAAATTAATATCTAGGCACATCACACGATGGTTGAAAATACCACATCGAAGGTCGGCCTTTGACACAAACCGTCACCGAAACGCGGTGGATGTATCGAGAGACAGGACTAAGGGTTGCAGCCGGCCCACATTTTTGCCATGGGGATTTGAAAGGCAATTCGTCAGTCAAAGCAACGGATCTCGCTTTTGCATTATTTACTTTGTTAAACTATTTTGTTATTATTATTTCCCGGGACAATTTTAGTATTGGCACTCTTGTTGTATAATTTATGTCAATCTCTACTATAGCATTCTAAAATATTTCATACAAAATGAGGCTCGATCGATTCACAGTATCTATTTAATAAGCTATCTTTTAGTCATAATTCTAAATAATTCGACGCGCTATAAAAGGAATACTATATGTGGAGTGCGTAAAATTTCAGTTTAATTTCTCCTTAATGCTGTTCATATCAATCCATCCCTTTCACTGTCGCTCAATGACAACAGAAAATTACTGTCTACTAATGGCATGTCTAGTATTGGCTTCATTGGATTCCTACATCAAACATAAATGGACTAAATTACGATTGTCACGTGTGTATGGCTTTGGATATAACCGCCAGGTGTGGCGGTTAACCTCAATGAACATCCCCGCGCGTTAAATGTTAACGGTAATGTTTACGCGGAAAAAAATATAATCTATCATTATATACAACTTACCCAGCAAATGATAGAAACATATTTGATGCAATATCAATATGGCATTCCGTATTCTGATTACATAATCGAAAGGGAGTTAATTTTATTACAGGGCGGTAATTCGTCACATATGGCACATTTTATTACGCAATACAAATAAAAGGCGTAGAAAAGTTGGTTCTTTGCGACATCCAGCTCACAGTCTACCTCGTTGTCTGCCTTTAAATTTACGTTCTATACCGATCTATAACTCCCCTTCATGTCCTGCCCTTCGCGAGATCTTTTCTTTCTTGTTCTTCCTGATTTTCTCTCTCGCTCTTTTCCAACGAGTTCGCCATCTCCATTCTCTTCATCATTTCAATTGTCACTTAAACCATCTCAAACCTATCTCCAGTTTCTCACCATATTACGCTGTCTTCAATACCCTGCCTCTTCTTTCTCCTTCTCATTCTTGTTCTTCACTCGCCATCTTTCACATTCCTCGCCAACATCCATCCATCTCTACTTCAATTCTCGCCTCACCCTCTTACGTCGTTTAAAACCTCGCAGTACGTATCAAATCGGCATAACGCACTGCCGTACAATAACCGTTATAGGAGACCCAAGCTATTGCATTTGTAGTGCTATAGTAATTGTCAATACCGTATATATCAACTGAATAAGGGCATTGTTAACTGAAAACTGGGTCTTACAACCTATTGTTATTGCAAGGAGTCATTAATCCCAAACCTGTAATCCGAACTAGGGCTTTTCGCCATCGACTGGTGCTTATTTACGAAGTACGTTATGGAAACTAGCCGTACTTCCTCACAGGATAGTATAGCGAAAGCACCCTCTCAAGCCGATGCACTCTCGGCGAGCTCCACAGAGCAAGACCAAAGGGTTAGTGAATCGGATCGGCATGCCATGTATGGAATTGTTCGCTGAACAAGATGAGGCCTATCGAAAGCGCGTTCTGCCGGGCGGTGCCGTCCGTGTTTGAATCGAGGCCGCGGTACGCGCCGGCGGATGGGACCGCTGGCTGCTGGGTGAACGGGGCCGCGAGGCCAAGTCGGATTTCGTCGGCATGTCGAGCTTTGGCGCATCCGCGCCGGCCGGTGAACTCTATAAGCATTTCGGCATCACCGCAGAGGCGACAGTTGCCAAGGTCAAAGACTTGTTGGGCTAATTGCCTACTTGGTGCGACAAATCGGAAGGGCGGCATTTGCCGCCCTTTTCTATTCTGCCGCCGCTCCCACCTGCCCTTTCAATGCATCATAGGCACGCTGGGCGTAGTCAACCCGCAGCTCATATTGGCCACGTGCGACAATAAACTCGGGTGCTTCGATCCCTGCCGCCGAAAACACTTGTCTCAGATGCGGGCCTGATAGCGGGATGTAGTCTGCTGATTGACCACTGAACCTGTTGAACAGCCGTCCGCCAAACCACATTCGGCGTTTTCGGGCCTGTTCGGCTGAGTGCAAACGAAAATGCAAAACGCCAAAGAGAGCTTCAGCGTCGAATGGCAACAAGTCAGCAGCGGCGCTTATGCTTGAGACGGCTGGGGCGACACCGTCGGTGGCGGCGTTACGCATCCCCTTCTGTGTTGGGCTTGGCCCAGAGATGATCCGAATAATTGGGCGGTCAGCCATGCCGGACTGGTTCCGCATTGCTAGTGCGAGCCGGATTTGCGGGACATCATCGGAGCGACGATCTTCGTCGCGACTGGAATCAGCGCCAGTCCCCATGCCAGCCCGAAAATACCATCCATCGTGGCCTTGGCTGTCCATTCGACAAACCCTTCCCATTGGGCGGAAACCGAATGGCCAACAGCGTAAGCCAGGTCATGGATATGATGCCCCAGCCAACCAAAGCCCAGAACTTCCATTCCGTG